>JAODUP010000032.1:337500-572500 GCA_025642065.1 Paralvinella palmiformis
TTTTAATTATTCAAACCAAAAGAACCAATCATGTTCAATTACCAGAATAAGGTTACCACAGTCTTTAAGGAATTGAGCTTTTTTTAATTAACAACAATCCGCCATTTCCGAAACAAAGCTCTGATGATTATATTTATTTTTGTTTTCTTTCCACAAGTTACGAGATAATGCTGGAATGTTGGAACAAATTGCCAAAACTTCGACCGACGTTTGAGGTATTGCAAGCTAGACTGGAGGCGATCACAGCGACATGCGACGGTGATGACCTACATAATGACCAACCCAAATCGAAACTGGAGCGTCGCAGTACGCTGGATATGGATATCAGGACAACAAAGGTGACTAAGTGCAGAGTGGCCAAAGACCGGGATTTATCGGTATTAGATGAATCGTAAATATTACTAAACAGATTTGTAATGACTTTGGACTACAGTAATAAATTAATGTATTAACTATTAGTGTTCATATAAGATTTTATCGAGGTTGTTAAGCTAATGGGCTCGAAAACATTCTGAAAACTAATGAACGTTTCTTTATTTATTGCTGTAAAGATCGTGTAAACTTATTATCAGTTATACTATTATTTTTTTTCTGATTTTCCTCTTTTAATTTTGAAATTGTACAAATTAATACCTTCTTTATATCAGATGAAATTGGTTACTTTTAATTATCCATTAGTTATGTAAATGCGTACTTTAGTGTAACTAGAAATGAGTAGTTTTATATAATACTTATCTTTACAAGTTTGTATATATTTAATGATATATAATTAACTATTTGGTAAATACAAACTGTGACAATATTTGTGATTATTCATCTATTTTCATTTTATTCAGTGTTTAAAAAGGCGACCAATTTAAGACGAATATTTTACACCAAAAATCTTTCTTTGTTATCTATATCATTAAGTGTGTGTGTGCGCGCGCGCGCGCGTGTGTGTGTGTGTGTGTCTAGGAAAATATACAGCGTATATGACTTATTAAAGTGCTGTATCTGTTTTATATGTATTTTGTGTTTCATTCATTGCGTATGACAAAGTACGAATAAAATCATTCTATAATAATGGTCTTGTTATACATTTGTTATTGCTAATAAGACACCTTTATGACACAAAAAAGTGAACAAAACACATTTATTCTTTGTTTTACTACGCATGTGTGTGTTTGTGTGTGTGTTTGTGGGTGTGTTCGTGAATTACTAACAAGATGATTGTCATCTGTTATTTTCTGCTACTGTCATGATAGTTATGAACTTATCTGACTGGCTTCCCAAATATAATTAATTCATTCTCACTTTCTTTATCTATCTTTCCATATATATATATATATATATATATTACTCAACTTTAGCTTCTCGTTAACAAAGAGAATAAGAGAGAGGGACGTCTTTGTAATACTGACATTTTTATTCCGACAATCTGAGGATCCCACAAAGATTTGTATGTAATGGATTGTACTCCACTATAAAGGCTCATTCTATCCTGAGGTCTTAGTTTCCGGTTCCGAAACTGTTTTCTCACAACAAAACTTGACTTTTCAATGTATTTACACCTGTTTATTCCGACAATCCGTAATTAGACACCAAACAATCTAAGAAGATTTTTCAGTGGCCTAATTGTATGCCAGTGAAATTATACACAATCCATCGGGAGTTGTTAACAAACACTCACATAAACAGACCAATTTGATTTATCGTATCACTGAAACTGTGAAATTCTTTGCAAAAAGGTAATTTCCACCTGCGTCTTCCATTGCTATATGACTAGCAGTTAGCTTATTGTGTAAATAGTTACGTGTCAGCTAGAGTAGATATCTCTGAACCGATTTCGTGGTCAAAGTAACACCTCTATTTATTTGATGCGCGAATAAAACACAATTAAATAAACTGATATCCATTATCCATTTGTGTTTTTCTGAGTTATTGTGGCTGAATTAGCATATATCACTATCATGGGGGGGGGGCACTGTTAATTATTGCAATCAAGTCATTCGTCGTCTTTGTATAAATGCATTGTCACTTCAAAGATGGCTAAGACTGCACTTGGTGACATGATTAACCTTTTTTGAGGCCAAACCAATATATGCCGATAATCATTTACCACAATTGTGTGCAATTATGGGCGATATGAAGCAATTGTCAAAACAAAGTGCCAAACAATAACATGACTTTCGTATTTTTAATGTTATAAGCATAACAATAGTGCCTAGATCTAGTCGTTAAGTTTTACGACAATTTTTTTCATGGGCTTTCTGCCATCAATAACTGTTTTGCTGTTATTATTTGACATAAAATAAAATTATTATTAATACAGTGTTTTTTGAAGGAATAATTCAGTTTTCTATGTGAATTAAATGCCCTATTTATGATAGACGTAGATGTTACCATTTTGACACTTGACAGTCCAATAAAATAGATCACAGATCTGAATAGTCTGATTTAGTGTTCGGACATATTACGTAATCCGACAAAACATCACGTGACTAACGATGTTGGATTTAGCAAATCTCTCTCTCTCTCTCTCTCTCTCTCTCTTATATATATATATATATATATATATATATATATATATATATATATATATATATATCAAACAATTGATTAATAAAACTATGCTAGACAATTAATGATATTATAATGTAAAACATTTGAATATTTATCCAAATGTTTTGTCTGTTATCATCAAGTATCTATTACTTAAATAACCAAACTCTTTTCTTGGGCTTTATGCAATATTGTTGTTGAACACAACGTATCATCTAATAAGATAAAAGATATAGGCGTGTTATCTATTCTTTTCGTTCTTTATCCCTACTTCGGAGGATGTTCACTGGTCCTCACTGTTATCATTTACATCAGGACACGAGTACTTTATAGAATAGACAAATAATTTCACCTGTTCCTGGTCCCGACTTTCTCACTGTCGTCATTTACCTGTTGACACAGTAACCATGGCAACAACTAGACTACTCGACACGAAACCAGTATTTGTTTCTTGCACGCAATATACAAACTAGTTATCATCTAACCTGTCTTAGAGGCAGAAAATATAACCACACATTGCTACAGTGTGTGAAAACATGTAAATAATTAGCAAGATATCCGATACGAAAATAATAGAAGGCGTGATAAATCGGTCACTTTGAGACGACCATAAAGAGCTATAACAAATGCACGGGCCGTGTGAGATAAAGTGTCAATATTTTTTTAATACGCCTTCTCCCTTGTCGAAGGCATCTGGTTTGTTCCCAGCTGGTCTCTTACTCCGCCCAACATCCCATTACACGCAAATTACGCAAGCGTAATTCGATATTGGAATTGACAGGTTTTTGTCTTCGTTATCGGTGGAATATGGATCAGAAAAGCCAGATATGAACTCTAATAACTACTTCGTTATTTATCAAATCAGAACCACACTGTGACGAATATAGGAACTATTTAGCAAGTCATCAAACATATTTGAAATTTTCTATTTCAGTGAGGCAGAGATACACAACTCGTAATCGAAATCGGACTGTGTGTTAATGTTACAGAAGCTAGTGACACCGGCATCTATCTGTTTGTGACATTGAAGTAACCTTCTTGCTATTTTGTTACGCCACGGTAATTTGTGAAATGGCGTCCAAAGGCGCAAAAGGTGACAAACGTGAGGGTAAGTTTCTACCAGAAACTGACTTCGTAAATGAAGTCACATCACGAACCATATTTTCTAGAAAAGTGGTGATCGAGGAAGAATTTTCTGAAAGCGAATTTAGCTTCACAACATCAGTTGGCCAGCAGAAAGGAACAACCGATGGCGGACTTTCCGGCAGAAAAGCCAACAACGTTGATATGTTCAACGTTCAGATCTCCAGCACAAAGAAGAAGCAACCTTACTCACAGCCAGCCCGGATGCCAAACAGTGAAACACACCAGGATATTCCAGGAACTTGTCAGCTCCAAACACAATCATCGTCATCACTAAATGTCCCAAGAAAGTTCCAAAGTACTGTTCCAGAAAGCGAGATGGAAACCGAGGAACAGAAACACGTACAGCGGCTTACCTCACGAAAGAAGACCTTCAAGAACACCGTCTCCAAGTTAAACGACGTTCTCTCGACAGGAAGGCTTCCAGGTCATCCTGAACTGAGCAGCAGCTGTCCACGCACTGGAGGACTCAGCTTTCAAACTGCAATGCGAGATGGAAATAAGTTGCTCAATCCAAGACGAAAGTCCTTCTCTGTTGATGGCTTGAGAGAGTTTCAGATCACAAGCTTAGAAAGCTGTCTCCTGTACGCTAACTTCAAACCTTTACTTTCGGCACTGAAGGCGGCAGGAATATTTTACGTGAAAGACACGAAAAACATCAGCCAATTTGAGAGCGGTTCGAGTCGCGGCAAAGCAGCCAAAGAAAAAGTAATCAGGAATCTCCACGTGGCCTATTGTTGTGTGGTTTTCTTAATCTTTGTAACAAACTTCATCCTGTCATTCTGGACGCTAGTCAGTATCGAGAACTTTCGGCTCACCTTTGAGACGACTTTCGCACTGACGTGGTGCATACTGTGGCTGGAGAGTTGTCTAATATCGCTGGTGTGCTTAGTAACCTGCGCCACGGACAGTCGGAATCTGACAGCGTTGCTCTGCCATGTGGAGAAAGTATGCTACAAGGACAGAATCATACCATACCAAGAATCGCTGTCGAAATTCTTGCTGGCCTTCTTTTGTCTTTCCTGTGTTGACATTTTCGCTGCGTTCGCCATCAACATGTACGCGTTGTTCTTTAACGATTCTCTCATCGCGATGATGGGGCATCTCTGGCATTACCTGGCTGATGATACCACTTCTGTAGGCTATGTCATCTTCAGAATCATCGTCCTAGTTTCGGTCACTCTGTGCAAAGCCAGTTCGGTGCTAAATACTTCGTTGTTTGCAGTGATAACTTACATCTTATATAAAGAGTTCGTGTCTTTTTGTCGGAGTCTGGCCGCTAAGATCACACTGGAGGGCGACTTTCCCTGTAACTTGGAGAAATTTCGCCTAAATCACGAAGCCAGATGTAAACTTGTAGAGACCACAAACAACTTATTCAAGGTAAGCATTAACGTACCGACAACTTCTGAGCTAAATATTAAAAAAATTCATATAATTCTTGTTGCCGTAGAATGTATTATTATTCTCGTGTGTAATATCATTATTTCGCTGATATTAATTTTTACAGTATTATCTAGCTGTGGTGTACTTGACTAACACACCTCCGCTCTGTTTTCTTGGCTATTCTTTCATCGAGTCTGGACTTCCTCTTGTCTATAAGCTCTATGGACTTTATTGGATAGTTTGGTTTATAATGCAACTGGGCGTTGTCTCAACGATGGCCATTAAAGTTAATACACAGGTATGTTATTTCCGTCTATTAACGGTACTTGTCAGATTATATGTTTTAATAATTGTACGGATGACCATAATTGTAGGTGGCGTGCGCTGATAAACAAGCGACAATAATAATACTAATTAGTCTAAATACGTGTCAACTAAAGTTACATCAGTCATAAATCATTGTTTGTTTGTTTTTGGTGTTATCAAACCTCATAATAGTATTCCGTTGTTATAGGCTCATGCACCTTTGAGTTTAATCCATGGAATAAAAGCCCAGTGTGTTACAACGGACAGACACCTGGAAGTTAGTATCTCTCTCTCTCTCTCTCTCTCTCTTCCTCTCTCTCTCTCTCTTCCTCCCTCCCTCTCTCTCTCTCTCTCTATCTCTATATATCTATCTATCTATCTATCTATCTAACTTCTATTTATGTCTCACATACGCTAAACGTACTTTTTATGAACTTTATTACAAGTTAAATATTCTATGTAATATACATATTTATTTTGCAATGCTACACAGATTGAGGTTTTTATGAACCGATTAACTGGGACATGTATAGGACTAACAGCCTGGGACTTGTTTACCATCAATAAGCCAACATTGTTAACTGTGAGTATTTGTCTCTATTATCTCGACAACTGTATTATATATATATATATATATATATATATATATATATATATATATATATATATTGCACACTGAAAAGGAAATACATGTTTTTGTTTGATAATTTAGATTCTTGGATTGATTCTGACGTATTTTTTCCTGTTGGTTCAATTCCGTAATCCGTTGACAGGAGAAGCCAAATCGGATGTGAATTGTCATTGTATACTTAACATAAGTTCACAGTTTGAACTGTAGATCCCCGATCAGGAATATTATATCTATAGTAGGTAATAATGGAGTACATTTGAGATATTGAACATATTGTCTAGTTTACCTCTAGCATCCATACTCTACCTGTTATTGTTTATCATTTACTTGTCTGCTGCTATGCCCTATGAGTTTCAATTTCACTTGTACACAGGTAAAAACTGGAATAATATCACATTTCACAAGGATAATTAGGACTCGAGTCAAGTGAATATGATGAATGGATGCATTAACAGAATACAAGCATCGAAAGAGAAGAAAAAATCTAGCTGACTGAGGTTATATATATATATATATATATATATATATATATATATATATATGTATATGTATATATATATATATATATATATATATATGAATAGTGTTTTATATAATTAAACTTGTGTTAATGTAAAATGCTTTATAGATAAAAAGATGTAACAATTTATACTGATTGCCTATTTGTCATTGATCACTTATTCAAGAGGCAATCAGAGTATTTGCTGAATAATAATAATAATAATAATGTATATTTGATAAAGCACCCTTACTAGCATGAGCCATTCAAGGGCACTGTACAGCGATACCCTAAAAAGGTTAAATACAAAAACCCAATAAATTAACTGAACATTAACCATTTTATTCAGTTATTGCTAATTTAATTATGTAAGTTTATAGAACAGATTTTAACTTTTTAAGAGATCATACATTTCTAATATCTGTCGGCAACCTGTTCCATAAAGTGGTAGTTGTGACACTAACTGCACATTGGCCATATCACTTGAGCCACGACAGAGGTACAATGTACGTGCAATTCTATATGACTGGATAATAGGAGCTTTCCGAACGAGTTTATATTGGATACCAGTAATATTATAATAATATAATAGTAACACAGGTATAACACAGGTATAAGTTTATAAGCTATTAGTAAAACTTTGATATGGTCTAACAGGTAGTCAAGGTAGTTTTTACATTATCACATTTCGGTGTATTTATCACTAAGCAATAGATAAAGCAATAGATATTATAATCAGATGTGCCATATAGACTATATGATATGTAACAAAGCAAGAACCACGTGTACTTCTTGTGTTAATAATGTATTTAGGCAGTGGGTGTTATTAAGCTGGTATTAGGTATATGTGCCTGCTGATGTGAAATGGTTATAAATATTTGTCAAAAATAACCCTTATATCTTTAGTGATGCTCTAGGCGTAATGAAAGATGCACTAATCAAACTTTTTGCCGTAATACCATGATTTGGCAGAGGCAAAGGTGTGTTTTACTTCAATGTTACTAACCTTGAACATTTCATAATGAACATACAAACTGGTCCTAATCCATAGTCTTTCACAATACCTCCCGAATCTGTTTGCAGCATCTATGTCATTACAGTACCAAGGAAATAGTTATCTTCTTAGCACATTTGTTGTCCTTTGAGTTGTATGGTCATCTAGAAGTTCCCTCAGTGTGCCATCATAGAGATCAAAATCATCATGTGGATCCAATACTAGAGAAGAGGCTTCCCTCCGGATCAGAAAGAAACACATACTTGTCAATCAATCTGTATTTCCTGTATGAAATAATTTATGTTGAAACGGGTGGTTTCTGCAAAGATACACCAGTATTAATAAGAAATGATCAGACAGCACGAAAGACACCTCTGATCAAATGGGTAACCAAGTTAAATGGCGCTGCCGTCTCTACTGAATTAATTAAAATAACCCCTGAGGGTGTGAGCCAGTGACCTCCCTCGGGGTATTTCGGTTCCATCCTTCCGTATACTACTCCCCTGTAAGTGGTGGAGGTAGGAGCACGTTCGTGTGCTATCCCTGTTTCATGATTACAGATCATGAAACGAAAGAAATCAATATTCAATCAGGTTTGATTAAGGTCTGTGTCTTCCATGCTGTCTGATCATTTCCTTGGTAATATTAATGTATCTGTATCAACTAAGGTTATTTCATATAAAAGATATAATTCAATTGACAAAGAGGCTTTTTTTGCTGATCTACCAGTGTATTCTCTGGTATTAGATCCACTGGATGATGTGGATCATCTGATGGATCTTTATGATAGTATATTGAGAGACACTGTAGATTAACATGCACCTTTAAGGACAAAGGAAATGCCAAGCAGACCAATGCTTCCATGGTATAATAAGAACATACAGGCTGCAAAGAGACACAAGGTATTGTGAGCGGCTGTGGATCAGGACCAGTTTGTGTGTTCATTTTGAAATGTTCAAGGTCAGTAAAATTCTTGTTAAAAATACCCTTGCCTCTGCTAAATCTGAATATTATAATAAAAATATCAAAGGATCCAAGGGAAATCAAAGGACTGTTTTCAGTGTTGTGAATAAAGTATTACATAAAAGTCAAACTGTCCTCCCAAATAATATCAACTCAGATAAAGATATGGCCCATTGTTTTAATAACTTCTTCTGTCAAAAAATATTAAATATACATAGTGGGTTCCATTCTAGCACCTTATCACAGGGTAAGCCATTGGTAGAAGAGTCCTGCATATCCATGATGGATACATTTGAGCCTTTTACAGAGACTGATATCAGACAGTTACTGAAAAGGTCATCTAATGCTTTCTGTGCAGTTGACCCTATGCCCCCAAGATCCATGAAAGCTGCCCTTGTACAACCATTAATAAAAAAAACCACTATGGACTGTTATATTCTAAACAATTACAAACCTGTTTCAAATCTTACATTTTTATCTAAAGTTATAGAAAAGGCAGTTGCTTTCGATCTAAACAAATATTTAATCAATACTAACCTTAACGAATCAGCACAGTCTACCTATAAAAGTGGTCACAGCACTGAAACAGCCTTGGTTAGGGTGAAAAATTATATCATGATGTCAATTGATCAAGGTAAGCCAGTAATACTTGTTCTTCTGGACCTGTCTGTTGCATTTGATACATGTTTGGTCTGTCAGGTAAAGTACTTGAATGGTTTCGATCCTATCTGGAACAACGCTCCCAGAGAGTGTCTGTTCATGGTATTTTACCTGGTGTTCAGATTTTGTTATCTTGTGTACCACAGGGTTCAGTTCTTGGTCCTCTGGTTTTCACAATGTATGCCTGTCCTTTTGGGATCATTACGCAGCAATATGGAGTTAAATATCACTTGTATGCTAATGACACACAGTTGTGCATATCACTGGATCCTGACAATGAGTTAAATTTCTCCTCTTCCTTGAATAATTTAGAACATTGTATTGCCGATATTCGGCTATGGGTGACTCAAAATCTTCTAAAACTGAATGATAATAAAACAAATATTTTATATTTGGCATCACCACATTGTGTTAAATCCTTAAAGACATCTTCAATTATCCCTATTGGGTCAGTAAAAAAATCTAGGGGTTATTTTTGACCAATGTATTAACATGCATGAACATGTCACATCAGTATCATCTTAAGAACATCCACTGTTTAAAAACATTATTGACATAAGAAACACTTGTAACTGTAGTCCATTATAGCCTATAACTGTAGACTATTATAACTCTCTGTTATATAGCATATCTGATTATAACATTAATCGCCTTCAGCGAATTCAGAATAGTACAGTTCACATAGTGACAAATACTTGAAAAATGATCATATCACCCCAATTCTTCAAACACTACATTGGCTACCTGTTAGACACCGTATCCATTTCAAGATTTTGTTAATAACTTATAAATCCATTAATGATATGGCGCCAGAATACCTGTGTGAACTGGTGTCCATTAGAAAGTCATCTCGAAAACTCAGGTCATCCAGTCAGATACCATTGCAGGTGCCAGTGTCTAAGGTCAAGTCATATGGTGATTGTGCGTTTAGTGTTGCAGCCCCTACTTTGTGGAATAGGTTGCCGGCAAATATTATCTCTTCTAAAAACACACCTATTTAAGGTCGGTTTCACAGTTAAATAATTATTATCTTTTAAATCATTACACGGTTTTTACAGACATATTATTTGGGGTATTATTATATTACATATTATTTGTACAGCGCCTTTGAATGGCTCCTGCTAGTAAGGGCGCTTTGTTAAATATACATTATTATTATTATTATTATATAACAATATGACCAACGAGATTACCAAACATCGATCAACTGCCGTTTGCCAGCTTAAAGAGTATCAGTCCAACGTTGTTGTTTGTTGCTAGTAGTTTTTCTAGCCAACACTCATAATTCATGTGTCACATATTTAGAGAGCAAAATATGTTATTAGAGATATGTTTATTATGTACTCTAGATGGTTGAATTACTCGGCATTTTATCGATCTGTAGTAGTAAGTTGTATGAAAGTAAAAATAGAAATAAAGATTAAAGATCGAATTTTTCGGGAATTCCACATGTTTCTCTTGCACAAACTTAATCTATTTTTTCCGAAGATGTCAGTTGCTTGAAAATCTAAAACCACAATGTCCAGTTTCACTAGCATTGTTACACGACCCATTTGTATGTTGTTTTGCTTAAAAATAAGTTTGTTTACAGCGTGACAGCAGAAGATGTACACGATGATTGTTGACTAGAAGAAAGAACGTTTTGTTAGGTAATGACGGAAAATAACCAATGGTTCATTGTATACCGAGCTCCTTTTCATTGGGAGGGCTGGATAATTATTTGTTTTCTGAGGATAAATCTAATAACGCAATTATTTCGGTTATGGTTCTATTGGTAGCACAATTTTTGTGTCAGTGTCTACAATTGTCATCTGTAGAAACTGTATGGCATGATGGCACGGTGTTCTATAAATCTGTCACATGCGTAGAATAGAACATAGAGAACTTCCAGGTGATTTTCTCTCTATATTACAATCGATACCAGGGCGTGGTTCTCCATCAGGTTAATAACACTTTTTCTACCGTTAAAACGAAATGTATTCATATAATCAACGCTGTTTTCAGCAATGGGATCTTCCCGAAACAGCTTTCTGTTTCAATTTCCAGACTCGATCGGTTCCATATGACAACAATCTCATGGAATTAAAGGTATCAGCTTAATTTTAAAAAAAATCTTTGGCCCACATCTCATACACTGGGTAACTGCGGTTCATTTAATCATAGGTTTTGGAATGCTGTGAGCCATTAATTTTTACTGTTGGTCTCTTCGGGGTATTCGATGTGGCATAACCGAATCTTCAGTAGTACTACCAAATGATTGATAAATTCAGTCTTTATCATGGGCAACTCCATTGTTTGAAATTCAGACGTTTAAATCGCCCCCTTCCCTCCCTTATATGGATAGTCCACCTTCATTTCAAATTTTCAGGATTAATACAGCTATGCTCACAAATATCACAAGTTCAAAAAGCTGATTAATTGAATTATAATGCCCTGTGCGCGCCGCTATTTTGAAGCTAGGTAGAGACCGGAAGCTCCTGAATGCTGACATGACTTGAACAGAGCAGTTTGACCGGAAGTCTGTAGAGCGCGTACAAAAGCATGTAAACAAGTGTGAGCAAAGAATTATTCCGGAACATAACGCAATTATCTTGTTAAAATTACGTCATGAATGGCATACAACCATATCAGTTTGAGACAGAAAGAACCTTAGAAAAGGAAGAAGATTAAAAATGGCTGAGCTACTAACGTTCAAGAGTAACTATAATCCGCGTCAGTCTAGAGAGAGCTCATGTGACGTCAAAACAATTATATAGAACCATTATATTAAACAATAATAAGTTTAGGATAATATACTGGACCAATGTTAATAAAAAAAATTATTTAAAAAAGAAAAGTGGTTAGGTTATATGATAGAGTAAATTATAAAGAATATATCGAGCCATTGTTCGGAGCATACAGTCATCTAAATTAATTGTCGTTTTTAATTTGAAAAACATTAATTATTGATTAAACTGAAAAGCTGACTTTGATTTAAAAAATTATACGATATTATCGTAACTTGGAGGCTCTCATTTTTTAACATTTACATGCATAAGTATCTTTGTTAGTTTTTTGTCGCTTTAATTTACACCTCACTAATATATAGTTGAGCTTACTATGTCTAACATGGGATTTAGTATAAGATAACGTATTATATATAATAATTGTTTCATTAAACGACAACAAGTCAGTAGGTTAGTTCTACCTTCAACACCCCCCTTATTTTCATCTCAGATATATTTTACTTGCCAATTTTACTTTCCGACTTCACTCACATAATACTGTTGGCAATAAACTTTCAGGATCTCTACCCGGATGTTCTAATAATAAAAAAAACTTATTCAGCTAACAAGCATAAAATATAAAGTTTCATATTATCAACGGTCTAAATTATATATATATATACCGGCAATAATTCTAACAAATGATTCTAGCATATGTTGGAGTTCTGCGGTTTGTGAATAAACGTGTAGAAATGTAATAACACAACTTCTCAATATAGTATTTGTTATTATCTGCACAGCAACAGATATCCCAATACATCCTGACAGCAAATAAAACAATGGGTAATTAACTTCTACTATAACAGAACAAAAAGATTAAAAGTAAAATACTCTTCATTCAACTATTATGATGCGATAATCGATATGCAGCTGAGAGAAAAGACTATAATATAAAATGTAAAAATATCCATGAATATGGATATTTCTCTCCAACAAATATATTTTCCTTTATAATAATATACTTTTCACAAAAATTAAAGCCTATAAAAAATATACATTGATGAAATTAACCTAATTAAACGGACCATTACTGTACAGATTAAACAATTCAAACAATAAGTAAGAAAATTACTATATTTATCTTTTGATCTGGTCACACTTGGTAAATATTAGTGAAGCTGCGCATCTTCCCGCACCAGAGCACCCTAACAGAGGAATAAACGGGTTATTGTAAGTAGTAAGTAAGTAATTTCAGTCGATAATATATACAGTAGCGTTATTACAGATTAATAACACATAATATTATTTACAAGCATACACCATCAAGCCAACAGACAAGCAAAAAACTGTAACCTCCAAAATAAACACCACACATGTAGAACATTATTGATCATAAGAGGAGGCGTTCTAAAGGTTACATATTTAACCGTCTATGTCCGCTGTCCAAGTGCGCTGATTACAGCGATAGCATAATATAATGTAATATAGTACAATATATAATAAAATATATTTAATTTATAACTGACTTTGTTATTTTGCGTTCGTAAGAAATTATTTCTTTACAGATCTATTAAAGCTATGTTACGACCTCAACTGTCTTATTGTTTCTGGCAGTTTGTACCATATTTCAGGCGCTAGGTAAATAAATGTCTTTGATAAAAATGTAGTTTTTCTGTATTGTGTGTGTGTTTGGTGAAGGCTTCTTGTTTCGTATAAATGAATATGTCTATTTACAGTGAACATGGTCATTAGGGGATCGGGTAAAGAGATAATGAATGAATACGATATTTTATAAAACTGAAAAGTAGATATGTCCTTTAGCTTGAGAATCTGTAATTTCTTAAATAAGGGTTCGGTATGAGCATTATAGTTTGATTTCGAGAAAGTTCTCATTGCCTTTTTTCTGTAAAAGTTTTAATCTCCGTAAGTGGCTACCACTTTTATTGAGGGCATATAGTCCACCAGATAATTTTGATCTCCAACTATCTATATGCTCATTCCAGTTTAGGTTTTCATCTAGTGGTAGTCCCAGAAAAGTGACACATTTAACTCGATTAATAATTGTATTATGCAATATTAATACAGGTGTGTCTGATTTAATATTCTTGGTTTTTTTTAGAAGATTACATGATGTGTTTTGCTTATATCCAAAGATAATTTATTCACCTTAATCAATCAACTAATGATGCAATGTCTTGATTAACGAGTTTGTATAATTCCGTGATATTTTTAACAGATGCATAAATAGTTGTATCATCTGCAAATAGTATACATGTGGTGCACCGAAGGGATACTGGTAGATCATTTGAGTACAAATTGAAGAGGAGTGGTCACAATACAGATCCCTGGAGTACACCACAAGTTATGGGAAATAATTTGAATCAATACATTTATAACTGACATATTGTTTCTCTCTGTTAGATAGGTCCTGAATCACTCCAAGGTGTATCCCGTAATGGCTTGATTTTTACAGAAAAGGATTGTGATTTATTGTATCAAAAGTCTTAGAGAAGTCCAGGAACACAGAAAGAGTATCATAAGTAAATTTGGAAATTGCGTCTATTGTGGAGTGACCTTTACGGAAGCCATATTGGTTCTTGTTCATTAACGAGTTAATTGTGATGTAATTGTACAATCGATTTTGGACTATTTTTCATATATTTTGGATATATTAGGTTAAAGCGAAATCGGTCTATAATTTGTAAAACTTTGTTTATCTTTTCACTTATATATTGGTATAACTTTTGCAATTTTAAGTTTTGACGGGAAAACGCCGGTTTCCATCGATTTATTTATAGCTATGCTAAGTGGTATGGCAAATTTTATCTGTTTTAGTAATAGCGTATTCACATTGTCGTGTCCACAACTCTTTTGGGGTTTTAGAGAATCAATGGTGTTTATTGTTTCTTTACTGTCAGTAGGACGAAAATATAGATGTTGGTTTCTTTCATGTCGGCATGTAGGTTTGATAATTTGTGCTGGACGGTGATATATTTAGGTCCAATCTCAGAAGAAAAAAATTGCTAAATTTGTATGCAATGTAAGTGGGGTCGTTTTTAATTGTGTTATCTATTTTGAATTAATTGGATATTTTGCCATTTTTTCTATTGAGTATCTCATTTATTGTGTTCCATGTTTTCTTAATGTTTGATTTGTATTGCTGAAATAAGTTAGCATAATTTATCTCCCTTTGCTTACGTTTGTGATTCTGGTAAAATTATTTCTGTAAGTTATATGTTTAATATGTTCCCGTGATACGTTTTCTTTACCCAATAAATAGACAATTTCCGCGACGACTGCGAAAGTCCGTTTGCGAGTCGCGTTTCACATGGCTCGCTGAACCATATGATTGATAAAAACATTCTTTCACCAATCATGAGATCACGGAGATCACAATATGTTTCATACAGTGTGCGACATTAATGCTCGACCGCTCGACCAGGACCAGTGTTTCAAGGCCCGGTCTAGTATCAGTGCCACAGTACTCGACCGGCCGGTAAAAACGAGTACAGAGCTACAGGCTAATACTATAAGAGCTACTCATCAAATAACCAAGGAAACGATCTGTTTATTAACTTGTGACATATCAAAGAACAAACGCATAAATGCATTCACTTACGATATCCCATCAAATCTTGGATACATGCCTTCCGGCTATGAATAAAATTGTCATAACCTGGCAACGTCACAATAAACACGTGCAGCTTCCCAACTGAACAGTGTAATGAGTGTTCTAGAATTGGTCTGAATACTGTAGATCTGTTTAATTTGGTGAATTTGGTCGCCAAATTATTATGTTGTACAGAACTTCATATTAGATATACTCTGAAAGCACTACTTTGATAACACACTGAACGTGTGTTATATTCTCATTCATTCAACAATCGGTTCACATTGCAATTTATAATAAAACAACCACTCGCTTAAAGCTCATTCGTCCCTGGCATTGTCCCCATCAGAATCACTCATAATAGCGACCAACAGGTCTTTTTATCCAGCCATATGTTTGAGAACATCAGTTTGTTAAGTAGCGAAATGAAATGCCTGAAATAACCAGCTTCAGTGTAGAGGTTTGAGTGTAGAGATCTTGAGGCCGAGTTGGGTGTCTGAAATTTTGCGATTGGATGTCAAGGAGTCACTGACTTGATCACTATACCAGGCATTGATTTTACTGCGAGATTTGTTATAATTTATATTCGTTTGCTGAGAATAGAAAAATAATATGAAAACATTATATTTTACCCCACAATATATACAGTTTTATGTAACCTTCTCATCATGTTAATTGCAATTTGTCTTTAGCTTGCATATCAGTTACCTTTGTTGTCATTCAATCATGGCAATGGTTTGTCAATTACTAGTTCAGATCTGCTTAGAATTGAATTATTCGTTACATAAAGGCCAATGATCTAGTCTGCTTCAGATTTGGTTATGGCTGGTGTGCTTTGAAATATGGATTTCCCCGAATGGCCTAGAAAAGAAAGCAAAAATCAACTTTCCTGACAGACCAAAATTCGTCAGTTTTTGCTGTCACCAATATGTTCAAAATAACGAAATCGCCAAATCCGTCAGCGGGAATTTTAGCCCTTTTTTTCTATTTCAATTACTGTCGTGTTTTCCGGGTATACGTCTCAGTTAAAAATGTGGAAATTTGTAAAAGGAGTGAAGGAGCCAACTGTACAGAAATTTTAATAATACATAAATTGTTTGTGTGGGTAGAAACGTCGCAATAAGTTTTGTATTTCATGGATCAGTTTGAGCTGGCAGCCATCTGGATAATTAATTATGCGATAGTATATACACGGATGTTCAGTGAATGCAAACGGAGAGTGATGACGTCACAAACAACTTATGAATGACAGTATTTCACTGAGCAATGGTACGTCGGAGTTTACTAAGAGACAAAGGATAATACCGAATATGCATGGTGATTCCATATAAGGTTATTGAATGCTGCCAGGAGACAAACTCCGCGTACGTGCGAATGTGTACACGCATTTCACTGAAGCATTCATTGTCAGTTACAATTATGATATTTAAAATTTATACATTTTAAATCAATGTATTTCACACAAAGAAAGCAATATGTTGAAGCTATTGGATAAATCTGAAAAGGATATTGACAACAAAATAATTACTTTTACACGTACTGGTGCATTGCAAACAGGCCCGCGAAATTAATTCAGTGATCAACTGATAATGTTTAATTTTCATGGAGGTCTGAAATATGTAACTTTGGCGCTCACTCGGTCTAGAGCGTCAGCACAGCCGGTCGTGTGTTAAAATAGATTACTAGACCTGCAGGTCCAGTAAGGCTATAAGTTAGTTTCACACACTGTTCGTATATTGATAGCATGTCTATTGCAGTTCCCAACTTGATGATTTCTTTTCAATATTAGTGAATTACACTTATTCTTCCATTCTACTACATGGCTTCACTAAGCTGCAAACCACAGTAGATGTAGATTGCGCATGCGTCGCGGAAATTGTATATTGGTTTTTATAAAGTTTATCTAAGTGTTTCGATGAATGTAGGATTCCAGGGGTTATTTATATCCATGGTTCTCGTATTACATGTTTGGCAGCTATTTTGGCTTAAGAGAACAAACATATATTCCAGTCGATATTTTTATTTCCAACTATAGATTTTGAAGTTGCTTGTTCAAACTATATCTAACAACTAAGTTTTCGCAAATTAAGTTATTACATTATGATAAAACCAATTGTATATATGATACCGTTATGATTAAACATGTTTATTTGTCAATGCAGTGGAAATATTTTATTATTCTGAAATAGTTTATCACAAATACATAATAATTTATCGTAGTGTTAAAAAACAGTGGTTTTAAATGTTTAAGGGTTGTTTTATTTACCAGGTTCAGAAGAATACACAGATGAACGTTCTCTGTTGAAAGCTAGCCTTATGAGCTTATCCGGTTGTCACGTTGTGTACAAGTGCTGCCGCCTTTCGATTATTATTTTGTGTATGCACGTTTCTTGTCAATGATATCTTATCATAATACATTCTAAGCATTCCTGTAATAATAAAGAAAATCATTATCATTTATACATGTATAATTAGTTAGAGATGGCACAGGAAAAAAAATATAATATAGCCGCCATTTAGCAATAATTAATTGCCGGCCCAGATAGCTCAGTTGGGAGAGCGTTAGACTGAAGATCTAAAGGTCCCTGGTTCGATCCCGGGTCTGGGCAATAATACCCTGACAAAAACGGGGGTCGGCACTTTTTGTTTAATTTTTTTATAAATTAATATTAACTTAATGAAATGAACCAAACACTTCAAATTTTCTTTAATTAAAATCATAATTAAATAATATTATGAAGCAAGCAACCTCTAAAAGTAATGAGGTGAAGTTATGATGATTGATGTTTTACGGCCACTTTTGTGCACTTGGTAGGCTAAATAGACCAAGCAACATCCAAAGGTAATGAGGTGAAGTGAAAGATGAAACATCCTTTTGACAAAGCTCAGTAAGGGTTGAACCCAGGTGCTACAGATATGTGGCCTACAGCACTACCAATTAGGTCGTGAAGGCACCTCATGAACAATATTTAATTATTTTTTAAACTATCCATAACAGTTATCAGGTGAACATGTCTTTCCAGATGTGAATAATCCTGTAGTTAGAATAAAGGGAGACGCACTTTTGAAACAGTTGACAGTAAAGACTGTATTTCAACATCTCCTTAAATGTACCAAGAGGAAATCACAGGAAGAAAAAGCTCTTTAAACATGAACACAGGAAAGGTCACAACACTAACACTATTAGATTTATCTGCAGCTTTTTACACCATTGATTATTCTGTTCTAGATCGCAGCTCATTCTTAATAAAAAGGTTTCAATCAATAAAATAAGAAATTGTTTTTCAAAGGCAGTTCCTTTATTTTCCGGCGTTCCCCAAGGCTCTGTTCTTGGACAGCTGCTGTTTACCCTGTGCTGTCTAATTCACAGCCAAAAATTAGACCATCATTTATATGCAGATGACACCCAAGTAAACATTTCTTCAGCTACAGCAGACGCTGATCTTTCACTTGTACAGATAGGTAACTGTCTCCGGCTGGGTGACAAACAATACAACAAAACAGATTTCATTATTATAGGTACATCCAGACAATGCAGCAAATGCTATATTTCTCTTTCAGTCGCCAAAACCATTGCTACAGCACTCATCACTAGTACACTTGATTACTGCAACTCTCTTTTTTTTTAATATCACATCTATGGATATTGCAAAACCTCAATGTGTTCCAACTACTTAGTGAGGGTTGTCACACAGTGTCCTTTCATCTGATAGTGGGTATTATTATTTACTGAACTAAATATATTTAAACAAAATGGGATACCATATATAGCATTGCACATATTATTGTTGTGACTGAATTTTAAAATGCATTGTATAAAGTTTGTAATAAATTGGTCAAGATTTAGAACTCCTACCTACAAGTCCATATTTGCCACACATTAACTATATTTTAAATGACAACTTATCTATCTTTATAGAAAGCATCCACAATATTTGTGACATGTAGTCTCAGTAGAAGTATAAAAGGGAAGAGTTATGATATCCCCCCCCCCAGAGTTATATTTTATCACATCACTGTCATTTTACTGGTTACTTCTCTGGCTAGGACAACATCCTACATAAACACAAGTCAGTATATTTTATTATCTGTTCTATAGACAGATAGTAACTACAGATATATAAAGCAGTGAGTGTTTCGTGAGTTCCATTCTCAACACTAGTATAAGCAACTACCCAAGACTGGATTACTTATTTAAGAGTTTACAGGATAACTTGTCAGACACACTGAAACTGGGTGTATAATACGCTTTTCAGTATATGTCCTAGATAAAATTAGTACTGAAACCAGGGTTGGCTTTCTTCCCATTAGAAAGGTATTCCTCCCCTGCCACGGGGAGAAATACCTTTCTACCGGGGAGAAATGGCAGAAAGTGGGGAGAAGTTTCAGTCTGAAACCAATTATTCTGTACATGAACAACTCTTTCTCGGTGTGTGTATTTGTGTGTGTATTAAGCAGGTACACCAGACAACATTGTTGATGATTATATTGATGATCTGCTCAGATGATCAAACAAACTTTATTACAGACAAGACATATTCAGGTAAACATAAGTCAGCACAAACTAATCCTCTTAAACATCTAAATCACACTAATTCTATTAATTCCACATACACTGATGCTAATGGGAGCATTCAACCTCATCTTCCTCTTCTTCCTCCTCATCATCATCAGTTTCATTCTCGGCAGCATGCTTCTTCTTCCGACGAGCCATCATGGCTTTAAAATCTCGCATTTTTATCTTCTTTGGGATGATGTCTGTATGCGGTATAAAAGAATAACACGGATAAATAAAAAGGAAAAAATAAATTGTTCCCGTTCTAATCCATTTACGTTAGCACTGCATTTCATAACATAATTAAATTTATTCTCAGAGTGATAACCGTTTCACAATTATTAATCACAGAGAAATGTAATAAAATGATAACTGTTTAAAGATCTTCACATTTCATGGAGACACCAGGTTGTTATTACAGACAAATATACAATCAACTATTGATTAACTAAATGACTGATAGATAGAGTCAAATAGTGACAACACTAAAACAAAATTTTTTTCACACATTTTCATGACATGCTAAAAATGAACAATATACAGAATAAATACCGATAGAATATAATTAATGTTGTGGTTATTCAGATAACGAAGCAGGCTGTAACACAAGCACAATCCACTTTTAGCCATGCTTTACTATGAGGTCATTTAAAAATAATATATTACAGCAATCAAAAACAAAATATGATATTCAAAAGGCATCTATAATCAGCTGAAATCCTGACCAAAAGTAAAATTACAAAGCAACTAAAACATATTTATATAAGTAACTTCATTTTCAATTATTCTATTTTTCTGATGTAATAGTACTAAATATTGTGTACTATTAGTATTTCTTGCCAGTTTTAAACAAAAAACCAAAGTAAATTTGAAAATATCAACTACAGTTCATTGGTTTCTACACAGCTCTATTTCTTTTATAGGTAGGTAGTTACTGTGGTAAGTGCCAGACATTTGTTATTGGCTGAATGTTTTCTCAAAGCCCTTCATTATCTGGTTCTGGAAGATTGATACCCAATATAATAATAGGTTTATTATTATTTTTCACAATGAAGAGTAAATGTTAAGCTTACCTTTATTTATGATCGTAAAATAATCAATCAATTTTAATAACAAAATATATAAAATTAATCATTTCAATAAAGTGTCAACATAAATATTGCTTTTGTTGAATAAAATTACTGGGGGTAATATATATATATTGTTCTATAACAAATACAGGTACAAATTCCATTACCAGCACAGAATTACTACCTTCCAGACATATATTTTTTAAATTATGTCTTTCATCAATGCAGTAACATTTTTGTTTACCTCATTTAAAGCTGAAACTTTTCTAATTTTACATTCAAAACGTTGCTTGTATGTGTAATAACTGAATAACTTGAATCAATTTAAAACCAAACTATCAAGCAATATTAGAAAAAAGTGTTGATGGATTTTCTGGTCACCATAGGCTGATGAGGAGCCTAGATTTAGTATCAATATTTATGGCTTATTTACACACATACATGTACTACATATGTACAGATGTGACATTTTTGTATATTTAGGTTCATGCATATAGATTTATTTATGTACATATTTATAGAGATATAGGTTTTAAAGGATGTTTAGGGATTGAGGCTCTGAGTCTGAGCCAATACCACCACATACATGTATCCTAAAACACACATATTTAAAGATGAAAATATTAACACACACACACAACTTATTTTATGTAGGCAACCCATTATACAAAACCATTATACATAACTTTTGTGCCATCTAAAATTTATTTTATAATGTTATCAAAACATGTAAATTAAACAATTTTAGTGATCACAATACTGGTAATTTTATTATGATATTTTACAATTAAAAAAAATCCAGTTACAATTAATTTACAACCATTATTGACTCACTCAAATTATAGTATTCTCAAGAGAAAAATATCATGTCTGTCTGTAAACAATCTGAGGCAAATAATTACAACACGGTTTTGACCACATTCTTCACTAACTAATAATGCAACAGAATGCAGGTTACATTTTTTAAACATCTTTCTATATTTAGCAATCATTAGGAGATATTGAACAGACAAGGGTCTAAATCTACACTGCTAGCTGGATATTAAACAGGATAAAACCCCAAGTACTGTGAATACAACAAAATAGTCTCCTCGTCGGGAGCAAAGCAAATGGTGACACATTAAGGGGAAGCTATGAAGTTTAACAAACCAACAAAAATGCTTTATGACATGACTAGACTGTTTACGTGAACTGGAGATGATCATAGATGCCATTTACTTAAACGTGTTAATGGCTGCGGCGGTTATCGCCACATCAGAGCTACATAGTAATCCACTCACCCATCAAAAACTGTAATTGTTCATTATCACTGACAACTTCCGCTAAAGATGAATAGTCCAGAAACATCTTGCTTTTGCTGTTGTTTAATGTTTCTGCGGCCATATGCCGTACAAAGAGTTCCTAGAAAAAAATTAAATAACGATGTATCATTTTGGAGTCGTCAGGTTTCTTACACAAACATTACTGGTATTTACATTATTAATTGTGTCATGTAAAAACCGTTTTGCTCAGATGGAGCTTAACAATAGCAATTCAGTGTAACCATATTGATCAATATCATACATGTATATCACATAACAAAGTAAATTATAGTATATTACATGGTAAATTATATCAGTTAAATAAACATGCCAATTAGATTCAGAATTTGACAAGCTAATGCATATAATACTCCAAAATGCAAATTAACACTCTCCATTCATCTTACAATAGAATTCAATTATTGGTTCATTGGTTTTGACACATATCGTCTAGGGATTGTTGCATTGCAATATAATATCGCTTGTATGCCAATGACAGACAGAGGTGTACATCACTGGTTCCAGACAATGAACTGACATGTTCATCTTACCGGTAGTTGGACAATTTGAAATATGATATCACTGCTTTTAGCCTGTAAATGATTCAAAATCTTCAATGCCAATACCCCGGTAGATAAAACTAAATTTAATATTACATATTTGATTTCACCATAATAATTTAAAACCCTAAAAAACCAACATTATATGTTGGTGAATTTTTCATCGCCCTTAAAGTAATTCTTCAGATATTTTCATTCTACTCCAAAATGTTTTTATAAAACATAAAAAGCCAGGACCAGAAAAATATTTTAACATCTCACTAGCCCCTGGGCTAGTAAAATTTAAATCCACTATCCTAACAATTTTTTTACTACTCCAACAAAGATTTACTAGCTATTAAAACCAGACTTGGGGTCAATTCAATTTTGGAAATGGATTAGACGTTGCCAACTAATTTTCGTGGACTTTTACACTTCGGGCCACCACCCAGAGCAGCGCAGGCGGAGTTTCATCGTTTTCAATGTAGGTTGGATTGTTGTTCTAAACATCTCAGTTTGAACAACGATCTACTGCATAAGAAAATTAGATTTCGGATAGGAAAATACTTCTAGTGAACGATTAGTTTCTTGTTGTTCAGCATATTCCATTATTAAATGTTAGGAAGTGGTTACTTATCCGAGCATCGGAACCCTGTACCTCTGCATTATAGGTCCGAGCACTCAATGCGCATACGCCAATTATTCCATGTTGGCTATTACTTACCGGTACGTCAAATATAGAGGCCAGGCACGTAGTATAGCTACATTTGGGTTGAAAGTAGAAGATGCTTTTGATAGTTTTGAAGGGGTACAAATGAAAATCAAAGAAGTAGAAAATAGAACAGGCGTACAGCTTTAATAATCGGGGTTCCCACGTGTTGTAGAAAACTTGGAAAGTAATAAATTCATTTTCTAGGTCCTGGAAATGTCAATTTTACAAAGTCTCCTGGAAAAAATACTACCTTTGAAAAAAATCCACTCTGATTATAATGCCTATTAATAGTAAATAGGATTAATATAATATCTTTAGTAAATGGTAGTAGCAGTAATTACCACTAAGCTCCAGTCAATGACACTGATGCTAGCAGATGAAAAACTAAAAACGATCATGAAATGGCTCAGATTTATAATAACATTGATGAACATGGTTCTGATGCTGAATGCTGCCTAACTGTGTTTACTTTGTTGTTTCACAAAGGTAGAAAAGTGTTATATTAGCTCCATGTCTACAGTGACTATTAAACACATACAACCTATCAGCCAGCTCATTTACATATATCTGTATAAAGGCTAAGTTTGTTAAGCTATGCTCCCATCTTATTTCACCCAATGACTTGATGTGGGCAGCAGCAGTGATCACGTGATACTGAATATTCATAGTTTTCAGCCTTTTCAATAGCAGCCAACATTAGATGCTATATGTTGTCTATTTTACAGTCCCTTGTTGCCTATTTTATCATTCAGCTACTAGTCTTATTTCTGTTCTGACTAAATAAATGCTGGATTCACGCCTATTGCACTGTTGACCAAAAAGACGACCGGATCTGATTTGTTGTTTTAACAACACATTCGACATTTTGAGATCGTATTTTAGGGCACTCTTTACATGTATCTGTGTATGAAAACATGCTATCTACATTCAGAATAGATTCACCTATCCCAATATGTGAGTTTGTTCTAGATTGACCATGCCACTGGCTACGCAGATATTAGAGCCAGCACTATCCTAGAAAGTGTAAACTACAATTTGTATCAACTTAACTGATTTTTCAATCAATCAGTGCTTTCTAAAATACACGTCTGTGTGAAGTATATTCATATTATTAGCTTGGTTACCAGGTTAATAATATGCATTTATTTATGGTTTATACCAAGTATGAAACTTGATACAGATAAATAATAAGCCATCGATTATCACATATGTCTGTAGGAAGAAATATTACACAGTTTTTAACTTAACGCATATCAGCTGAAACCAAAACAATTAGGACAAAGTGTACACCAAATTGAACTATAATGGTGCGGCGGGTAAACTAATGTTTCTTAAGCCTAACCACTGAGCGATAATACAGTGATTACTAGAAATACGTTCGAATACTAAAATAATATTTTATATACCGTAGCTTTTCCTATTAGAAACAATGACTCCTGGCTGATGCTTGAAATTTCTGGTGAACTCTTCATGATCGTGCGGATGCGTGATACTGGAAGAAGACAAACCTCAGCTCCACTTTCTGCCATTTTCAAGATTTTGTACACAAATGATTTTCTGCGGAGCTGTCATACTAGTCAAACTGAAAGCGGGAAATATATTATATTTCTAACATATAAAATGTATTAGAGGATACCAGAATGTATTTCAGTAGTGCCATAAAACACTAAAAAGCTGTTACTTATGGTTATCATAAGCCTGTAATAATTTAAGGCTTATGAACATTCACCCAGCGGGTGTCAGTAAATGGCACTCTCTCGAGTCTTGAATAAGTGGCATCCATTCTTTCAGGACAATGGTGGCATGCCTCAGGGCAGCTTCCTTGGGCCACGTGCTTTTCACCCTATTTGTAAACGACATACCAAAGGCCCTACATGGATACAGTCAATTGTTCGCTAGTGATACAACTGTCTACAGAGAAATGTGTTTAGCTACCGATCAACATCACCTACAAGCGGACTTCTTCCTCATAACAGAATTATATACGTTTGAGTGAGCTCCGGTGGCCTAGCGGTTAAATACCCATCACAGGTTCGAACCCAGCAAGAATAAGCGACAGCCTGGGGATTCTCCCCGAACAACAAAACATTATATACGTTCTCTGCTCATAAGTACAAAATCCAAACTTGGATTTTGCGTACTGGTGCCCTAGTGAGGGTGTTGGCGATGTGCAAATTTAAGTGGCGTATGACTTATTAAGCTTCAATGCCGATAAATGTAGTCCAACATATAGGAGCAAGAAACCAGCGCCACAATTGCAAGATGTTAAAAGAAGGCCTGTGAATCAATCTCCAAGAAACCGAACTGGAAAAGGACCTAGGGTGTATATTGACCCATTGCTGAATTTCAGTGCTCATTGCGTGAATCAGGTCAATAAGGGAAACAAAATCCTTGGCTTGATTAGAAGATCTTACAGCTACCTAGACGAAACCTCATTGGCGAAGCTCTATACACGTCACTAGTAAGGCACACCTAGAGTATACCAACAGTGTATCGGCCCCAGTTTACAAAAAGGACTGTCTGTTGCTGGAAAACGTGCACAGAAGAGCAACCTGTATGCTGTTGTCTACCTTAAAGTAGCTGAGTTATGAGGACCGACTAGCCAGACTAAGTTTGCCAAGCCTATATTACAGTAGGGCTCATGGTTATATGATTGAAGTATACAAACATGTCAAAGGTCCATACTCAGTTGATACCCTTTGCATCAAGCTAGAAGACACAGGTAGCAGAGGTCATGAGTTCAAGTTAAAGAAGGATAATGCAGCTAAGGCTGTACTGCCTGTACGTCTCAAATTCTTTTCCTTGGGAATAAACAATACCTGGGACAGGCTTCCGTCACACGTCATGGACGCACCGAGGATAAACTGCTTTAAGACCAGATTGGACAAGCACTTGACTCAGTATAGGTATAGTAGGTATAGCTTTTACGATATCATATGAACGGATAAAAATTTCAAGTATGGAATATCTTATAGTACAAGACAACATTGTTACATTAACATATTTTGTAGTCTACACACGGTACAAATTATATGGTCTCATGCATACATTTGTATTTTATTTGAAATATTTAAATACCACTTTTAAGAGTATTTTTATTTGTATTTTAACATACTAAAATGTTAAAGTACCTGTATTTATATTTAACTATTTTTCACAAATTATTTGAATTTTCAAACACATTCTCAAATGCCTGTGTACTGGTCTTAGTAGTCATCACTTAAGCATCACATAAGCAGGTACCCACATAACAACAGTGGTGAACCAACACCCCAATAAGAGGTCTTATATTAGTTGAGATGTGAAACTATCCGATAAGCATACGTTGGTTTTGTGGTAACAGCTCGTTTCGTCGCCATTACCAGTTCGTCGCCAAAAGGAAAGGTCATTTCGTCGCCTATGAGAAGTCGTTTCGTTGCCAACTAAAAGTCGTTTCGTCGCCTACAAAAACTATTGTAGTTGTTTTCATCGCCATCAGTAATTATTCTAAAACACATACACACATACATAAAGTTTCTTATTTATTTTATATTATAATGTTAATACATATTATATGGTAAAAAGTATATACATGTATATGGAATGTTCAGCGCCAAATCTGTCATTGATGCCCGAAGTGGACATGATAACGTTCGTGTCTCCAGTGATAAATAAAGAGCCGTCACTGCTCGATCCGACCCCTGAGCATGTGACAATGAACGATATGTAAGTGGCTTGGACAAGAATTAAATTTTCCACAAAACGTGGGCGAGACCATTTGACAAATTCTCTTGGGTGTCCGAAATGCTGCTATCACGTGTAAAGCTGGGTGAAAGAACAAGTGTTTTGCCTGGTGCAGTTGAACATTCACATCCACCAATTTTCAGCATCCCTGAAGCTGCTCAGGTCAGAGCCAAAATAAGGACAGAGGCTAAGCTACATCCGTTTATTCCAGGCTCCTAAATTGTGTAATCACCACCCCATGAACATCTAGATCCAGAGGCTGCATGCCCATCACTGCCGAAGCTCATGGCTTTAGCTCGAGCAATCTATTAGGCAAAAGCATCCCTCATCACTAGATTTTGAACTGAACGAAACTGTTATCCCAGATAAACTTTTCATTGCAGATATCGATGTCGGAACTGCACCAACCATGAGACGGCACTTGATGCTTGCATCAACACTGGCAAAGTGTTGGTGTGTTGATGGAACATTTCGCATGATTCGAGCACCTTTCAACCAATTATTTTCGATTCACGCTTTTGTGAGACTGGGAGAGAATATGACGCAAGTCCCTCTCGTGTTCGTTGTGATGCCCCGGAAGGAAAAGTCAGATTATGGCACTGTCTTCACGACAGTGCTGGACTAACTCCCCACACTGTGCCGGCTGTAGAGAGTACTACGGTGGATTTGGAGGTCGCAACCTGGCAGGCACTGTGTCAGGTATTACCAGAGGTGCAACTGAGGGGTTGTGTTTTTCATTTTACGCAAGATCTCAGAACTTGGCGTGCAGATAACGTACAATCGGAAAGCTAGCACCTATGACTTCTCCCGTAGTCTGATGGCCCTACCATTTCTCCCAGCAGCCTATATTTCGTCCCTATTTGCAACAATTGAGGCTACCGATCCACCAGAGCCACTCATTCAGCTGCTGACATACTTCAAACGACAATGGATGACCAACAGTATCTTTCCAACGACTTCCTGAATATATGTTATATGTTAATTTTTCCTTGTGTTTTTTCTTTTAAATCAGTCTGTTTTTCTTATGTGACTAGTCCTGTGCTTCTTCAATTAAACCATTTAGTGTTTTTCTTATATAACTATATAATCTATGCAATTTTTACCTGTACTTCTTTAATTAACCCATTTTATTCAGTTGTGCGTTCTTGTCCCATTTCTGGGAAACTATATAGTGAAATTCCCTAAGACGATTGTTTTATGTTCTTGTAACAAGAAGTATCTACCAATCTATCAGATTGATGTAAATGAACCGACGACGATGTCAGTTTATTATTTATATTTATCAGAGCTTCTTCTGAACTCAATTCTTCGCAGAAGATCAAATTGCCAACGATTTGCAATTAAAATAAAGGATCTATCTTTCGATGGCCATAGTTTAGTACCTATTTAATAGACCCACCATACATATTATCAATCAATCAATAAATCAATCAATCAATTTATTTCAGAATATAAAATTCCATATATGAATTATGATACAGTGAAGTATATAATACACACAACATATTATAAATTTAGTATTTTAGTCCACCTAGCACAAGAGCTAGAATGATAATAAAACAAACTAGAAACAATACATTGTACTAGCAAATTGCTGGTAGCATCTAAGTGTTTTAAAACTATACAGTTTTTGCGAACCAGCACCCCAGATGAATCAATATTATTATTGACATAAAGTGCAGATACACTCTTCCCCCTTAAAATACCAAATAATTTTCTGTATATATTATTAAAGGCCACTATAATACGCTTATGTGTATACTCTTTATACGTTGACCACAAATGCCATAGGCATTGCAAAAGAATTATCTAAATAATTTTACTTTAATACTGGAGGAACATGTTTTGAAGCGACTGATAAGCATATTTATGGTTGGCAGGACCGAATTAATAGATTAAAACGAGATACCTTTTAGAATAATACCCTGGGATCATTAGGATCAACAGGCTTGAATCAACAACCTTTAGAAGATATATTATAATCATCGAAAAGAGTGACACTCTAACGCTGGTGATACTATTCTCAAGAACAGACAATATGGCTTCAAGAATAATAAATAAACATTTTTAAATACTTGAACCAGAGTCATTTAGAACACTATCAATATAGTATCATCATTGCTTACACTGAACATAAAATATTATCGGGTTATTTAATGTCAAGTAGGTTGAAATAAATATTTTAATATAAATAGAATGTCTCCTGGAGCTCTGAAAAAATTGTAACAAGCATAACTTAATTAAAATTATAAAGAAAGCCGTCCACTGCTACTGTCAGTGATGATGCGGGTCTAGCCATTAGAAATTAAATGAATCGATCTACAACTGATGTCAGGGATGATCCTTTCATGACCTGTTAACAATTACAGTAGCATTTTATCTGTTGCTGTGCTGCAATTACAAATGATAAAAGAAGCCATCCACAGCTATTGTCAGAGATAATGTGGACGTGATACCATTATCAATTAAATGAAGGCATTTACTACCATGACTACTGTTGTCAGGAATGATATTATCACGTGTCCAGTGTAAGGGAATAAAAAAGAGATGGAAAGATCAAATCCGATCATTGACTTCAAATTATCAATACTCTCCATATATATATATATATATATATATATATATAGAGAGAGAGAGAGAGAGAGAGAGAGAGAGAGAGAATCCGTGTTTGTAATTGGCCATGAATTATTATGATTGGCTATGATATAGCCACAGGCAATGGAAACATCGTGCGTCGGTGTGTATGGTCAAGGACGATTGTAATTGGTTACGATATAGCAATTATCGCGTGTAGGTGGGTTAATTAGCCATTACTGACAACATGTCGGTGTGTCTCGCATGACTGAACTAGTTGAATTATTTGGCAACATTTTCGTGTTGTCGGATTATCGAGGTGTTTACATTGTTGGCGAAATGAAGTGTCGGAATCGGAACGCGAGTTTATAATGGAGCTAAATCCGTCACAGACAATAGTGTGTCGGAATGGGCATTGGCTGGATAAACGATATTCATTTTAACGGATTATCACAGTATCCGATGGATAATGGATTTCCTACAGAACAAGATGGTCATGTAAAAGAATTAATTAATTAATGGAAACAGGCTGACGATAAAGACACTGGACTAGACCTGAACTCTCAAGAGGCCAACGTTTAGCTTTACGCTTAAGCTTCACCGAAACACCTGGGCCATGTCCAATTTGTCTAACGTCTCGTAACACTGTTGACACTGTTATATAGACACGCCAAACCTGGATACAAAATGTTACATTGATTTGTCCTTGAAATATGACCACAAGCATGCTACCAGTCTACGCACACCAACGATAAAAAAGCCGACTTTTGAACAATTTTATTTTTATTTTCTACAAATGAAACAGGACGATTTAATTGAATTATATTATGACTAACAAAATCAACATCAAAATGCCAAATCGCATCTCGACAATTACACACTTGTAATATGTCCGCTATTTAAAATTGGGTTCACTTACCTTTTTTTTCACGGGATTGATAAAAACATTCGAATTCTTTAACAGAAACCATAAACATCGAAATAACCGTAAATATTTCGAACACTGGCTGCACTTCATAAAACGCAGAGTGCAAATCCGGCAACAAGACCTATCATAAATGAATTCACTAAACTAGAAGATCCTCAGTGGTTTGATATTGATTCGCTTCGAATTACAACTCACTGACGATATGACTTTTCTTCACTGGCGTTTTAATTTTATGGCATAAAGTATTTATAATTCGAGGTCTTCCAATTCAGTTGATGGTCACTCCCACTGTTGAGTTTAGCATGTGAGAAAAAAAACGGACCTGGCCCATAAACCGGGTAAACTCCACGTCCGGTTTTTGGACGAAATGATAGGTCGTTCGTTTCGCCTCGGGCAGCAAAATACTTTAGCAGGTGGCCATCTTCGTCGCGACTGTCATCAGCAGTTGGTAGTTCGAGTTGACAATAGATAATCAACGTTAATGGCAACTGAACTTGAAAATAATACTGCTCTCAAAACGATATTTCCTGTTGTTTTCTATTCTGTTGGCAAGTGATACTTTGCTCGTTGTTTGTGCGTTTAGTCAACCACTAGTGTGTTTGGTGTTATTCAGAGTGCTGAAGTTGATGAGCAAATTTTCGGTGATGGGAGAAATTCACTTTCTGGACTTTTTTTCGGATTCTGCCGTCGGAGTAGATGACTTCGATGCTCGCGATGATGGACGTGAAGATGGGGAGCTGGTTTTGGATCTTACCGATCCATCAGATCCGTGTGAACCTGATTTGTGGGTCACTGGTGAGCCTTTTTTAGATTTTTTCCCTGACAAGTGATGTGATTTCTTTCGTACCGAAGAAGATTTCTTTGGTTTAGATGGTTTCGTTCCCGACGAATGAGGCGTTTCGGCCGGTGGTAAGCTTTGTGGTTCTGTTTCTTCCGAAGAAGATCTTGTTTTAATTAATACAGCTTTCATGAGTTTTGATATCGCATCAGTTGGTTTCGTTTCTGGCGAAGAAGGGCTTTCTGGAGTCCCTGTAGGAGACAATTGGGGCGATGCTGATGTGGAAGTCACAGTAGAGGGCGTCATTGGAGAACCGGGTACTGCTAGGAGAGACGGGGAGCTCTGAGGTGACGCCATCGGGGAAGCCGTGGCCGGTGTGGATGTTTCGCTTCCAGGCGATGCCATCGGCGGTTCTGGGATATTCACTCCTCCTAGTAGCGGCATTTCGTCTTGGTTGGCTGCTATTTCCTTGGCTTTCTTAGCTTTCTGGGCTTCCTTCCTCCTATGATGTATCCTGACCACAACTATGCAGCACGAAATGACGAAGACCAACCCGACCAGACCCGCGATGGCAGCAGGCATCACCCAACGTGGCATCTTTGCCATCGATGACCTATCCCAGTCGATCTCCAACACTTCTTTCTTTATGTCCTCGATCGATTCGGTCTTTCTACGCACTCTGCGTAGACGCGTTTGTCCGCTAGTAGGCGAGGGAGCTGTCCGGAGTCGACAGTGCGCCTCTTGCAAGGACGCTCCCGCGCAGTCGACATCTTTCTGCCTGATACAGAACCGGTGACGAGTTTGTTTGCCATCTTCCAGTGGTGGGCATATTGTCCATTGCGACCATTCCGACCACATGCTCATCGCACACGGACACAGTTCGACCTTTCTAACCGACACATATCCAGGACATCGGAATAGAATCAGGCGACCTCCGTATGCCGTCGGCAGAAGGCAACGTCGGAATGAAACCGAAGTTTTCCCCCTGCAGCGATCGCGAGGCGACGGGCACACACCAAAGCTGCTCCATGCCGACCATTCGCCGCGAAAAGGTCCTACTCCAGTACACTGAGTACCGACATAGCACGGCTCCCTCTAGTGGAAGAAAGAAACTTCGAAATACACTTCAGCTAGAAGAGAAAGTCAATGAAATCTAATCATAGCATTAACTGCCATAATCTCCAGGGCCCGACAGGGGTGTAATAAGTTTAAACATCCTCTTATTGGCATATAGATTCCTCAGATCAGTTTACTGTCAACTAACTATTCACAATCCGTTTACACATTTCGTTAATTTTTAGTCAGCAGATGAAAATATTATATAAAAGCTATCGTATGCAATAAATATAGAGTGGAGGTGGAAACTTTGACGTGTATCCAGTTACTATCAAAACCATGGTAAGTTACAATTCTGCTGATCGTGTTTTAGTATACATTGAGAGTTAAATATATGGCGAGGACATTAGTGGGTGGATGGATGGATGACTGTTGCTTAACGATACATCGGCACAATTTAGGCCATTCGGTGTCCTTGAACGTTTGCAAATAAAGAGGACATCAGTGGAACTCTTGATACAGTATTCAATGTGTCAATTATGTGATTAGTTCTGAGATTGGGTCACAAAGCTAATTATGAACTAACAGCCCTAGATTTCTGCTCAAAATCGGATCTGGACACACAGGACTAACAACCTACGTCCAATATCTACCTAAGTAGAGTAAGTAAATAAGTGATGGCTTCAGTGTTTGAAATAGTAATTAAGGTTGAAAAGTGTTGGGCTCTGAAACCTACCCTTCTGCTGTCTCCATCGCAGTAAAGGCTGTCGGCGGCTTTACAAGCATCCTCGTCACATTTCATACATTTTCGCCGATAGAACGCCGTACCAGATGGCTTGGAACACGATCTGATACATTTCACTTCTTTCGACCACTCCGTCCACACGTAAACCGCTTCTGACGTCGTCAAGACAAACATAACAACAAACAGAACGTACCGGGCCATGTTCAGATTAGCTTTAGAAAGAAATATTTACACTTATAAAGACTTATATAGTTCCTATAACACTAAAATATAAGGCCATTGGATAGCGCCTCTTTTCCATTGTACCGTTAAAAGGTTATTCCCGCCTTATTGCGATACGGTTAAAACTTACGTATTCAATTTCAAAAATAATTGTGTGTTAAAGTTAGTCGTATTTGGTTTTGGCTAAAAGCCAAAAATAACGCATCATTTTATACAACAACAAAAATCGAACACACAATTAGTAGTATTTGGTAGAGTCGCCATGATCTATCAGGAAATGACAATCGGCCAAAAAATCGCATAAAAATGGCAAGTAGTTGATGCTAAAGATTGAGGCGTTCTTTAAATTGTTAATAACGATATGACTTCTAATTCTAGTCAAATCTGAAAAATTCGAAGTTGTCCGTAAATATAGTAATGAGTTTTTAACTCAATTTCTTAGATAACTAAATAATTGAAGGCAAAGTTATTATTAATGAATTTTCCTTGAATCGTTGTTGATTGGTGAAGGGTTAAACTGTCTAACTTCTTTCTTTTCAGTGTTGGTACAGGGAATAGAATTCTGATAGATACATGGCTCACGAGAATTGTTCACAACCTGATAACGGATTCGTTGTCAAGCAAAGTAGGATTTTATGGGATAAGAAAACTCTTAATTACTTCTCAAATATAATTTCATTCATATCCTTACTGCTTATTTCATTCTCCGTGCAACTAAAGCAAGATTAGCAATATTATAACTAACTAACTAACTAACCGTGTATTTTTACCCAGTTTGACATTATAATATGTCTGCTGGGTTAGTCATACCAAAATCAATGACGATGCCATTAGCAATGACCATATAAAAAACTAGATTTCCTGAGATATTGTCTTGTTAAACTGGAGGTTCTGATGTTCGTTTTATTTAAATTCTTATAATAAACACATAGCAGCACTACACCTTTCGTTTTATAAACAACTTTTTTCAACCCAAGCGTTAAATTTCAACCCCAAATCGCACCAAACTGATGGCCTCGCGTGACTTCGAGGAACGTGGTTTTGACCGTCTCTCTCTCTCTCTCTCTCTCTCACACACACACACACACACACACACACACACACACAGTGATAATCCACGTGGACTGTGTGATTCCCGCCATTATTTACTGATTCACATACATATTTTTTAATACTAGAAAACTAACACGCAAAACCCGATAATGCAAAAATGATAATCAAAATTGGTCAAGGTCAGCACTTTCCCGTTTCCTACAGAATGGCTAAAGTTGTAGGTAATATTGAAAACTGAAATTATTGTTGTATAAAATATTGGAGGTGTAGTATCATTATTATTATTAACTAGTATTTGTATTCTCACGATCTGCTTAATGTGAAAACTATTAGAAATATTAATCAGTTAGAAGTTTTACATTTCGATGATAGCTTTAAATAATATTTCCAAGACTGATTGCAAAAGTGGCCGTAAAACACCAATCATCATCATCATCATCATCATCCAAGACTCATTGCAAGAAACAGTTAATGATCGTGCTGACATCTGGCGAACATTACGAGCGACAATCTGAGTTCAGTTGAAAGAATGAGGACTTTGTTCAGGCTTCACTCCAGTCTCTCCTAGAACTTATGACTGAGAGACGACTCCCGTGAAAAATTCCCACAAATATAGGTGTAACTGTAAGGTGGATTCGAATCTACATCCTGGAGGTTTGTAGCTCAGTGCTCGAATCATTACACCTTCGGATACTCTGAGAAATCGATGCTAGGTGTGGACTGTTGAGTTAACTCTCACATAATTCAATGAAACTTGATAGCTATAAATACCTGTACAAATTTCACGAAAAGGACAGAATTACAATTCAATTAGTGGCTTACAGCGCATTGTGTCACATAGAAGCAGGAAAAGTCAGACCTTGAAATCGACAAAATTGAGAAAAACATGTAGTTTTGTATACATTTTTCTGAATAATTGTTGGGCGCCTCCGTGGTCTAGCGGTAGCGTGTTGGACCACATGTCACATTACCACCGGTGTTCGAATCCCGGCATGGGCATATCTGAAGTTTGTTTCATTTCTACCTTCGCTTCATTACCTTTGGAGGTCGCTCGACCCATTTAGCCTACCATGTGCACAAAAGTGGCCGTAAAACATCAATCATCACATGTCAAACAACAAAAACACATATTTCTGCAGTAAGGAGATAATGACGGGGATGAGAAAAGGGGGAATCGAATGTTTAAATTTACACCTATTTTCAGGGTCAAATATCACAAAACTCCAGATGAACAATGAACTAGCAAGTCAGTGACAGGTATATTCTATCATGGTATATTACGTACATCACAACTTTGTTTTAAGTTATCATTTGCATTGTTGCAAATGCACACCAAAGGTTAGAATAAAATTAAAACATGCATTTTGGTTTAAAATAATCTGCTATTTATAGGATTATACAATTTTACTTATATAATGTCTGCAACTTGTCATATCAATAACCTTTTAACTGTAAATACCAATATATATGTATATAACCTCTTTAGCACAATCGATAGTTTTTACTGAAACACGACTATAAAAATTCTAGAACTGAACTTTTATTGAATCTATTCATTGAATATCTTGAAAGTCAAAGGAAAGTTTCCCAAATTAGTAAAAACGTATGTGCTATTTATTAAAATCAATTTCAATCAGAGATATATTTTCATATAAATAAAGTTACAGTGGTTTTAAAACTTGCTTTGCTAGCATCTCATATGGACAAATATGCCACAACTTTAATCGCGAATCTTCGGAAAACTTTGCAATGTGACGTCATGTTTGACAAACATAAGTGTTAAACAATCGCCGTGGACTTGCTTAACCTGTGTTACGTGTTCTATGTTGTCTTTATTAAACGTATAAAATTATGTATTGTGCCGCATATAATTGTACAAATGGGTCTGCCAGTGGATGGAGTATACATTCATTCCACAAAGACAAGACTCGTTTGCGAAATTGGTTGCGAAACATGAATATAGTGCAGTAGAAGCCAACTTGCCACAGCAAGCTCTGCGGGAAACACTTTCAGGCACGGATGTTTGTTATTTAACTGTCTTTGGCACGATCAAGGTTGTTAGGCTCACAGAAGATGTCATTCTAACCATATTCGACAAACTGGGTGATGCTAAGCCAAAACGAATCAGTTGTTTGAACGGAAAACTGAATAAAAAGGGTATGTATGAGCGATAATAGGGTAATCTTGGGAGCGAACTGTTGGACATTCACAGTTCTCACATTCGTCAATAAGGAAAATATCACTTATTCGCAAAAAAAATATTTACTTAGGCCTTTTCAAAGCTTCTTATGGCTGTGTATTGTAGACTATTAAACTGTTAAAATAGTAAATGTTCCACTGTGGGCGGCACATTTCTATATAGGCCACATATGATATGGCAGTGCCCCATCCATCCACCAGGCTCCCGTGTACCGACAAATATCACTTTATGTTAAATGACGTTATGTGATAGGCAGAGGGAAGTATTCGTATTCAGGCCCAGTGTGTTGACTTATCAATTAAGCTAATACCAACACAAACAAATACATACCAATCCAACTCTTGTTGTGGACCGGGGCCGGGTTTCGGCGGCTCAGGTGCTGAGGTGGCTGCTCTGCGTCCACCTATGCACTTGATGTAACTAATTCCTAACAATCTATATTGTCTGTGACATTTTTCGCGAATGGTTCCAAGCTGTAGGGCTTGATATCCAGGAGAATGTCAATGCTTTCGTCGGAATCTGACATTTTGTCTGTCAATTAGTCAAGACGCATTGTAAACAAGCTGTGGCACTACGTGCTGTTTGTCAAAGATGACGTCACACAATAATCCCTAGCGGTCGTGGTACACACTAGCAATGGCTCGTGAAAGTTCGGAATTTAAGAATTTAGGGACATTTTAATGGAAATATGATAGCTGGTGGTTAGAATTGTTTTGAGCATGGCAGTGCATTTGATAGGGAATAAAATAGTTGTTTGTTACGTTACACTTACATCGAAATGTAAAATTTCTCTTTCCGTCGCCTTGAAGTTGTGAATGTTTCTGATCTCAGAAATAAAGAAGACCTCTTCCCTTAATATATTAACACAACATATTATAATTTAAATATAGTAATTGTATCTATGCTCGTCTGAATTTATAGCTATGAAAATATCGTAAGTTACAAGCAAGGCACACATACAATATGAGATGAAGTGTTTATTTACGTGTAGCAAGAGATCTTCACGAATGTAAACGACACCCATATTTTTCATTGGCACTATAATAGCTCCATTGTAAAAGTCGCAATCATAAGGGGACCTAAATCATTATGACGTCACTAGAATACGTTCCAATGTTGGTTCGCCCAATCTGAGTGGCGGCATTACATAAAACGTTAGTGTTTAACAATTGTAGACAGATAACATTTGCTATTCTGCTTCTTTATACACAGGCACATATATATTTATTGCTTGTAGAGTGTTTGTATATATATATATATATATATATATATATATATATATATATATATATATATATATATATATTTTACATACACACACACACACACACAAATGTTAAGGCCGGCATGTCTGCTTCTCATTCTAAATGCACTCGTTGAGTACGAAACTAAACTTTCTAAAGTTAATGAGTGACATAAAGATGTACATATCTAATGAGCTCACAGTGTCAAATGGAAGAACTGCGTTAATTTTTCGTTAAATATGGCACATATTTTTACGGAGAATCATTCTTTATCAACGAGAAGCAAACAAAATGTCACTGAATTTCAAGAAATTGATTACATTTAATTAATGGTCTAGTTTTTGACGACCCCCAATTCAGAGCGGACTTCTTCTCTAACATATTAATCTTTATAATAGCTTTAATCAAAGTCTCCATACAACCTTTAACCTTTTTGCCAACGGTTATATCTAGAAAAATAATGCCAAGTTCATTGACCTGGTGAAGTAATATTTACGGCGCCTCAGTGGTCTAACTGGTAGCGCGTTGGATCACATAGCACTACCACCTGAGTTCGAATCTCGGCCTGGGCATATCTGAATTAAGGGTGTTTCATCTTTGACTTCGCTTCTTTACCTTTGGAGGTCGGTCGGCCCATTTAGCCTACCATGTGCACAGAAATGGCCATAAAACATCAATCAATCATCATCGTGAAGTAATATTTGTTATTAAGAATAATAGTTGAAAAATATTATGGTTGAATATGCCACCAGGCAGTGTATAACTTCCCATTCTATACCCGCAAATTATTTCGGGAACATTTTCAAAACACGTACGACCGATGTCCAAGCTCAGATTTCGTTTAGTTTAGTTCCAGAATTTTATATCGCAACCTAAATATCGAATTTATTGATTTGGAGTGGAATTTACTCAAATTGTGGAGCCTGTGTTATCATTTAAAGCATTATAACTAATTTATCACGAGTGTACACATTCGTACAGAACACAAATTATTTGTAATAGCTCCGATCAATACAATAATATAATTTGTTGTTGGTTCGGTGTTTGAGGTCACATGTGAATCTGCGTGTATCCTGACCGTTCTCATTTGATCCAACATTCACAAAACCAGGAACGAAGATGGTTGAGCAATATATAAATATCGTTCAAAAACTATGGACCCTTGTCCAGAACCTCCCCATCATTCCAATAAAAATTCGACCCTGAACACACACACGCTCGCACACACACACACACGTCCATATTCAAGTCACATGTTGGTTTATTCTTATTCACTTTGAAACGCGAACACTAATTGCCATCCAATCACAATAACAGAAAAGTATATTCAGGGTTCATACACTTCCACCTATATGGTTTTCCATGAGTTTCGAAGACTTTTGTTTATCAAAATATCTACTTTTCCAAGATCCTAGCAATATTTTCTAGGAGTATTTTGACATTTAATTAATGGAACATATACGCGATGCCATTTTTTATATGAACGTAAGACGATAAATATATGCAGAGATCCACGAATCTCCAGGATTCCATGTCACATCAATGATCTACCAGAAATCTTATAACACCAGAAATCATGAATAGTAAACTTATTCATTTTCGCTTTTATTAAACATGCTCAATGGAAACGATATTCCTTTTAATGAAGTCCAAACAATTAACAATTCATATACACTAATTTTTTAATGATTGAACTTTTTCATCAAGTTTGATTTTTGAGTCTGCTAACTCTTGGCTTTAACCGCGGGAAAGAGGTAGATCTAAACCCCTGCGTGGCTATAACCAAAGATCATTCTATATGGTCTTTGCCATTGACCTAAAAGAAAGTCAATAGTCTTTGCTATAACTATAGATAAAGGCCTCTATAAATCCTCATTCGTGTAGTATCCAGTAACACGCGGTGATATTAATCACGGAGGTAGTAATTTAATATACTAGATGACAGCAGATCACAGGCCGTCATTTTTTGACGTCTCAGTCACTAGGTGTAGTAGGTCTAGCTTGTTGAGGATTTTGGAAATTGACCCCACAAAAAAAAACGTGACCTTACATCACCGCATATCCTCGTAAATAATGTCATATTACGCAGATTTGATTTTATGTACATCATCATCATGATATAATAAATATAGGCGGAGCATCACGTCCGGAATGCGAGGGCATAGATCACAGAGCAATATTGGCAGTGACAGTCGGTATTTCCTGCTCCCACTGGGCTAATAGAATTTGGAGCCCCTTCGTTACGTAAGTTCGCCTCCATGTCTAAAAAATATATATATTCAGGGGGGCCACTGAATTTAAAAGACCCACTCCAAATACCTTAAACTGTTTCAAATTAGTTCACAGGAGCCCCATTAAATTTGAAAATATACAAATCTCCTCCGTTCTAATATCTATTTTTTGGTTTTATCCTCGGCCCCAACACTAGATGGTCCTTGTGGCACCTGGGCTGCAGCCCAGGTGTAAACCCAGCCCTGTCTATTTTGACATGTCGGTGATACAAACCTCGCGGTTAGATTCACCTTCTTTGCTCTCGAAGTCGGGATCCCTAGGAATGATATTAATCAGTGTGAGCGGATAGACACACGATGGGAATTAGTATTATTATAATGTCAGCCAGAGGGCTTTTCTTCGTATATCCTTGTTCTAATTTTACCGGCGTAAAGAGAAGTTGTTAGATGTGTGTAATGCGGTCATCACACGTCCGCCACACACACACACAAGAGATAGACTACATAATACCAATACAAAGATGTTTATTTATTTCACAAATAAAACATACAGGTCAACATCGCAGCCACATAAAACACATACATCATCTACTTTTATTTCAACTGAAAATGAACTGCTTCAATCAAAAGAAAAGTTTAGTTAAATGAACGAAATTAACTGGCAGAAATTAACAAACGTTATGTCGTGACGACCTCCCCCCAATCAACTTTTATATCCAATAGTCCTTCCGAAATGCTCCTCTTACAAATGCGTTCCTAACTGAATCTAACACCATCACCATTATGCCCGGTTGTTCCATATTACGTGCCAGAGGTTTCAACTTGCCGTTCCTTATAATCCCTACCAGTTAATTATGCGGCTAGTGTTACCGTGGTTTATAAATTCGCATTAGTTAAACACCAATACCTGCCAATACACTACACTAATTAGTGCATAGCTCCCTTAAAACCTTGTTGTTCAATGAATTTCGGATTAAAAAACAGACCCCCATAAAACCCGGCCACTTTACATACAGGACACACAGCTTCTGGTAAATAAAGTACTTCATAACTGGCAATCATAGTCCGCACACACAAGGCTACCACCGTGGAGAATTCTAGACAGATTACCTGAACAAAAAAAGACCATTTCATCAAGGTGAACATCACGACTATTTGTGCCAACACACTCCCTCCCGCTCCACCCCCCCCCCACCCGCGCCCACACACAGACATACAATATCATCCAGATGACACGTTAAAGAAATGACTGCATTAAAAGGAAACCAAATGAATAACTTTCACTTTTATCTGCTTGTCTCAAACAGAACGAACACAATGTGAAAAGCTTGCAGCTGTAAAGTGACCATAATCTTTGTACAGGTTCATCACTACACAGCAACAAGTTTAATTAAATGATTGGTGAATATTTCGTTTCATCTGAAGCACAGATAAGCATTGTAACTCAAAACACTGCACGCTTCATTGATCATAAGCCACTTCCATATTACATTTACTAATATTGACACTCAGACGTCATAGTTATATTACATGCAGGAACAAATGCTTTTCTGAAAAATTTGTGAGCCACACATTCTCAAAAATGCATTACACACCCACGGGAAGGAACTTTATAAAACTACTCTCTCCCTATGACGTCCTACACATGAAGCTATATGTCGGACTTGATACATAATACCTTTCAGTTCCATGTACCAGATTCACTATCTTTAATCCTGTTTAATATTGACCATACATGTTTTCAATCAGAATGAACCTGGATTTTGTAAGATGTGCTAACTGGAGATCTGCCAACATTCAGGTTCACTCCTCTACTTATTGTTACTATATAATGAACAACATTTACAAACATATTAGAAGAGACACTGGTTTTAGTGTGCTGATTCCTGTTAGATTATGTCAAGGCTCGGCGACAAAATGATCTTGAAATGAAAGCAACACACCGTACAGTATGTTGTTCTGTGGCATGACTTCACCATTTTTAGGTTTCCCAGAAGCATCGCTAGGTTATGACAACCTCAACTAGATAGCCTCAACTTTATGGTATGAACATAAACAGACCGCTCGGCCAAACAAACTAGTCAGCTGTTATGTCTCACATACCGATGCCACAATACAGCATACAGTTTCTTACCACCTTCCAACATTCTTCATAAAACAATCAACATCAGCCTAAACAAACAGTATTCTATCATTCATTAATTAATTATAATCGGGCGAAGAAACACTCGCACAGGAAATTATCAATCCACACCGTTCTGTTGCGACTTTCCTAAACAATATGACATCTACACAAAACCAAAACTTTTTGTCTTTATGGCCAGCAGTAATTTTTGTCGGAGGAGAGAACGGGATGAATACAGTGGTATGTACAGTCTAGAGATGCATGTATTGGCTGTTGGCAGATGGTTGTCATCCGCTGGTCTTACAGTGATGCTGGGCATTGGCTGGAAGCCTTCCTCACTGGCAGGCAGTGCTGGACTAGACGTCCAGAAGTAGACCAAATCCTGACGTTCGGAGATTGTCATTTTCTCCACAATAGCCCAGAACGATCTCTTGAAACGTTGTACCTTCTCTCCTCCCTCACCTGTACAAAGAAATAAATAATGGCCAATAACAACATGATGATAAGTTCAGAAAAATGTGACTTTAAGCAGATGATGGGCGACCTCCTAAGGTAATGAAGCAAAGTCAAAGATGAAAAGCCCTTCAGATATGCCAACGCTGAGATTCAAACTCAGGTGGTAATGATCTGTGATCGAACGCTCTACCAGTTAGACCATGGAGGAGCCCCATGACTTTAAGTAGAAAAACCATTAAAGAACTTAATATTAAGATCGTTGTCATCATCACAGCAGACAAATATAATCAGAAATCAGAAAAAAACTAGGGAATGATTGGAGTTTCCTCAAAACCAAACAAAAGACAAACACTCAACATGATCTATACGATATTATCTTAGATCTGTTAACAGAATGTAAGAGAGTTAAACCTACCACTTTCATCATTGAAGGATGTATAACTGATAAGTGTCTGTACACTGATATCACCTACACCATTTAGAAGTAGCCTGAAATCCTCAGCACTCAGACCATCAAGGCTACCTCGTGGTATTACATCAAATACTCCAAGCTTCATTTGCTATAAATAAACACAAGATAAAATGTACGACATGAGAAACACTGATCACAATAAGTACGAGACAATATTGCATCTTAATTTCTAAAAACACACAGTCAACTCCTATATAACTTGTATACATATATGAATGTTAATTATGTTAGTAATCAATGGATTTGGATAAAAACTAAATGAAACAGAATATTACAGTAATGTAAACAGTGCTAATGTGGTGCAAAATCTGAGCCAAACTAGTACTGTTCTGTAAACAATTAACAACTCCTCAGCAGCTAGTGTTCCCACCTAAGGCCATCTTAATAAGGTATAGCACACATACCACCACTAGCTTTCTCCCCCTAATGTTAAAACTACGCACACCATTTAGTGTTGTCAGGACCCATCATTCTGCTGTTCAGTAATAGCCAACGTAACACTGTCCTTGATCAGCAAGTACTTCCACCTTAGCCATATTCTGACTGGACAACAATCTTAATAATGTTACTTAATTGATTGATCAGTAATTAATTATCAAACCACATTAACTGCCTGCTGCTGAACCAAGCTCAGTAGACAGACATTCATGGGAAATGTATCAATTCATCTGTCAAACTGTGATAGCACAGTTAGTTAGAGCGTAGGACTCGTAGCCGAATGGTCGCAGGTTCGAGGCTCCATGAGCTGCAATGCCGTCATGTGGCGACTGGTTCACTCATCCATACAAAATGAGTACCTGACAGGACATGCTGGCTATGTATTTGAGTAATGCGTTGCGCCTATAATGGCAGCATGTGTTGTATATTCCCTTGAGAGTCGAGATGTGTGCTGGATGGAAACAGGTGCGAGTCAGGGATATTAATATTGTAAAGTGCCTTAGAGCAGCTTCTAGCTGAATAGGGCGCTAAATAAATGTCACATATTATAAATATTATATTTATATCAGACTCCAAGTGGCCTTTTTGTGGACCATAAGAAATGGTATCTCAGAAGCGAATAAAACAACAGTTCTTGATATTTTATGTTGTCTTTGTTAATCAACATAGAAACAATGTAAATATAAATTACATCTGTAACTTGTTAAGTTATTTAACCCCGATACACCTGGGACATACAACAGAGGGGCAAAGCCCACAGGAAATAAAACAAGAAACACAGGTATGAGATGGATTCGAACTCAAAAACCTAGGTCTGAAACACAGTGCTCTAACCACTGCAATATCGGAGCACTGGTTGATGCTGTAATTGGAAAATGCCAATCATTTCTCTTGATTATGGTCTATAAAGTTTAAAGTTCACTGATCAATATAAAACATATGAAAAAAAAAAAAATGAAAAAAATGGAAATTTTAGATTTTGTTTAGTTATCAAATAAAGATATTTGAAATGTGATTATGATGAATAAGACTGGAAAAAAAGTGTAATCAAACGAACTGATAATAGCACGGAATTTGTAGCAATATACTGCATGATGAAAGAACTGGCAATAATTCGAGTATTCTTGTTGATGACAGCCTTCAGCATTTTCTTTAATAAACTTGTAAATAAAACAATCTACAAACAACACCATTATCAGCAAAATCCAAATCTGTGAACAAAATCAAGAAGGAGCACCATATCTTGTAGAACACTGTTACACTACCAACATTTGCAAATCTAAGCAATATAATTACACATTCAGTAACTATTATTGGGAAACATTTATAAAATTCATAAAAGCATATATACATATACATATATATATATATATATATACACACACACACATTATTACAAGCATTACAATGACTATCTGATATCTGACATTTTACTGTAAAACTAAAATTTACCTGAAGACATTTCTCTGCTGAATCCACCATCCTGTACTCTGCATATCTACGTACATAATCATATACATTACTGGCAGTTACTTCAATATCAGAACCACCTGGTATCAACTCCACTTGTTCACCTCCCTGCAAAAGGACATTTACTTGCAATGATGCATCATAGATCACAAACCTTGATAAAAACATTTTTATAAATTATTTTAAAATAATTTCTTAGAGAAAAGGAAAATTTTGTCAAAAGTACCATCTCCGCAAGCCAATTCAGCTGGTTAACAGGGTTATAAAAATTATGGATAAATGTGAGTTGTTGGAAGTGTTTAAACTGACCATAGATCATTTGCCTTCTAACATTACTACCACTTACTTCCTCGGGACTAAGTTCAACAGAGAAGGTCAGATCCAGAGCACTGAATACAAGTGAGCCATCTTTTGTCTCAGCATCAAGAATTAGCTGTCTAAGACTCTCATACATCACTGGATCAAAGAAGGCTAGATCATGCCAACTTATTTTACGACCAAGGATATATTTGATAACGTGTCTATTGAGCAGCAGTGGAATTAGTTCATTCTGGATAAAACACAAACCAATCACCCTGAAATGAAGAAGTATGACTAGTTAATCACACTATTTCTAAAAACATATATACAGAGGGAATATACAAAACAATTTACTAAATATGCCATATTTTAGTGTTCCATGCCACCTGTTTAATCCAATATAGTGTTGTATACGAAAATATAGGTTTTTGTTGATAATACATATAAAATATAACAATAATATTGCACCTGTTTAAAATCATATAAACATCACCACATCATACACATTTACCAACTTGTAACTGCAGCTATACATACCTCCCAACATTCCTGAAGGCACTAAGTCTTTCAGCAGAGCCCTTCCCTGGACGCGGTGAGTAATATCCTCGCTTTCCTGGCTGCCAGAAGAGAGGACTCAGATCTTCAAGATCTTCCTCTTCTTCTTCTAGTTCTGTCCGTTTCGGAGTTGTGTTTGAAGCTGTTGTAGTTTTTTTGGTTTTGTCTGCCGACAGATTAAAGATTCCCAGTTCCAAGATAGCATCAGCACTCATCTCTCTGTAAATTAATTTTAAGTTAAGTTAAGTAGGACAACTAACAGTGAAATAAATATAACATTTTTTTTTAGTTCAGAGAATGATAAGAAAAAAAACCTTAACAGTTCCTTGAACCACTGAGCCTAAGGAGTAAAATACATTTCATAGATGTATCTTATTCACAGCAGTAGTCACTGAACTATAATTATATTCTCTTATGTTAATATTTTCAAAACAATAGTTTGTTCCACGTACATATACTACTGCACGAAAGGCTGAAAAGATTTGTATTCTTCAATCAACAGCACATAGAAATGGATACAATCAGTTCAAATGGAGTTTTTGCAAAGAATTAGTGGCAATTGTTAATACCATACATAATTATGTTAAAACTACTACATATAAAACTGGCTTTGTATAGTATCTGATAATTACTAATAGTTACATATTTAGAGAACCATGCCAGATTTGAGTTTATCAATATGTATTATCTTTTCTCTATCGTTTTGGATAAGTAACCTTTATCAACATGATGAAATCCCAGTTAGCCATTAGACAAATCATTAGACAACACTTGCCTGCCATGAGCCATACAGATTTCAGCAGCTTCCTCAATACGAGCTTGTAGTCTCTCTTCAGATGTTAACAGTTCATAAAGCTGTGATGGAGGCAGGTCTAGAAGCATACCCGTGATCTTTGGGGCCAATGATGGTTGAAGATGCTGCACCTTCGGAAGCAATCTTTCACCAAATCTTCGTTTCTGATTAGAAAATGCCTCGCTCACAGATGTACTCGAAGTGCCACTGCCTCCGAGGGCAATGGCTGGCACAGAGCCAGAGCTGACACCTTCTCCAGGACCCTCTGGTGCACTACTGCTGCCTGGGGCACCAGTAGAATCAGATGTCATATAGAAAGGTGGCGAGTCATAGGACAATGTTAGACGGCCCTCACGTTCTCGACTTCTTCTCTGTACTCTCTGGCGTTCTCTCTCTTTTGATTTCAGTCGCTGTAGAAGATCTAGGAGAGACATACACAAATAAATACCACACTATAGATACAGAGTGGTTATAATACAAGTATCATGTTCCCAAAATTCATTTATTAACAGTCAAAAGACAGATTTTTTGTTCTAAATATATCAGCACCACTGCAAAAATAATTGTGCATGTAAACAGTATATGATATTCACTAGCTGACAAAGACAATTATATAATTGATTAATGAATTTGTTATTATAAAATAAATGTATCATTTTAATAATACTACTTCCTAAAATGACATTCATACTGAATAAGTACTTTATTAAAAAGAGGGACTCCACCAAAACCTACTAATAAAATATATTCAGTACTCTTGCTTTCTAAGATTACATACAAAAAATATTATTGAGAAATATAATCATTTATGGGACACAAAAGATGACAAGGCTACAACCCACTGATCTATTAGTATACAAATGCCAGTAATGATATATTATCATTTTTCACTACTGCTACTACTACTACTACTACTACTACTACCACCAGACATGGGGTCAATTCAATTCTGGAATTGATGGCCAATTCCAATTCTGGAATTGAAGTTTGCTTTAAAAATTTTAATCCACAAATTAATTTACCATTTAATTTTTTAATTCAGAAATATCCTACATGGAATATAAACTACTTGGAGTAGGTATTCCAAGTAGCTAATCAGAGTACCTACTTATGGTAAAAAGCATTAGGCAAAAACTAGAATTGATAAATTTGGAATTGGAATTGATAAATTAGGTGTGGAATTGACTAAATGGAATTGAGTGGAACGGGAATTGACAAAATGGAATTAACCCCATGTCTGACTACTACTAGTTCCTGTCAAAGTATAAACAGATACACCTACACTTACTGTATGGCAGAGCTTTACCAGTGCCAACAAGAATACCATCCAAACTGGGCAACTTTTCTGATGACAGAACAGCCTGAAAGATGAAAACAGCAGAATTAGTGAACTTACTAATGAATCATGATCAAATCAGAACAATATTAAAATGTCAATTAAGTCAAAGTTAAGTTAATTGATTAGCTTTATGAGTCCATCCCAACTATCTCATTATAAATTTCATTTTCTTAGCCGTTCTCCCCCTCCCCATCACACATCTTTAAATGCCACCACAAACTCACCTGGGCAAATGCAGTATAGAAGCTCCTCGCTACACCACTACCTTCACCAGGTTCATCCTTAAAAGTGACCTTCACTCTATGAACAGCGAGTGGGGGCCCAGTTGTGTTAGTTCTGCGGTTGTACTGGGTATTCAACTGTTTAAATGTCTGTGCTAACAATGAACTACGATCCCGTTCCACCTGGATAAGACAATAAGAGCATATATTGTTAAAAATGAGAGGATCTGCTGTAAAACAGCTGTTATGTGGCCACTTACATCACTCTGACAATAGTTTCAAGAAAAAGTATTGTTGGCCATGGAAGTGCAATTAGATGAAAAGCACAGTCTCTGTGCGGTTATTGTTATAAAACAATTCATGTTACCTCCAATGACAAATCTCTCTGCTGAGTGTTGCGGATCTTTTCCATCTCGTATCTGAACCTGGTCTCCTTAACTGGGAAGCCTCCAAGTTCACTGATTATGGAGCCAGGCTCAGCACCAACATCATTGCAGAATACACGACCAAACAACTCCAGACTGAGACGCCATCTGCCTAGAAGGCTGTCTGGAGACACCAGGTACCCAAATACACTTTGGTTCCTGTTGATATAAACAACATGTTAATTACTGGTAATTCACCAATGCAAAAAGTTCCCATCACCATGAAGTTATATATTTTGATTATCTCTGGCCAAATATATAATTGACTTATTTCTTGTGTGTGGACATATCTCATAAATAAATAAATAATCATTTGTACATTTTATTTTGTGATATAAGTGTCTTAGTTACTGTTTACCTTTATAGGTATTAATTACACAGATGTAATCATGTATAAACATTAAATAAACAGTTGTATTTAATCTTCAAGGATGGTGCAAAATGAGGTGAATATTATCGCCATTGCTGACAGTGCTGTCTCGCTTCACGGTCCACTTATAACAGTCAATAGGTTGTGGACCCCAATGAATGCGTTATAATGGGGACCTACTGTATACATATATTTCTATTTTTAACACCACTTATACTTGTTTCAATAGCTCTTACCTGTGAGGTGCTGGTAATGAAGTGGTTGGCTGAATTTGTGAAGTCTCAACAACAATTGTGTTGGACACATTTTCGTTTGCTCCAACCATGTCTATGTTTGCACTTGCAGCCACTGGTTCTTTTGCTGTTCCATCTGGAATGCTGCAATAAAATTTGTAATAGCTACAACATTTTGTTCGCAAACAGTAATCTGCTCAACAAAAACAAACTTATTATCTAACTTATAATCTTAATTGCAGCACACACACAGAGAGAGAGAGCGGACGAGAGAGTGAGAGAGCATTAATCTAACTAGACAGTGTAATTACCATTTATTTTCAGTTAACTTATATATCCAGTGATCTATTACAAAAGCACGACAGAAAACAGAATTTTACATTTTTGCAGATTAATTGCAACAACAAAGAAAAAATGATAAAAACACTATAAAAATAATTTTAGTCTCACAAAATGTCCAAATATTTGTTAAAGAGAACAAGAACAGTTCAGTTTCAGATAATATCACATAAATATGACATAAAAGTAACCCAAAATCCCACAATATTACTGAAAAACTAGACCTCCTATTATACACATAAGAAAATATTACAAATTACTTGAGGGTCGCCATTACAGCTTCTGATGTCAATTAGCACAAGGATCATGAAGCCATTTCAATCCAGAGAAAGTCAAGTCACACAGGCTCTGATATACCCATCGTCATAACCTTACCTGCCCTCGGGTTGAGACTATTAACTAATGCTAAATAATGCTACTTTTACTTCATATACATAAATATTCTCAGTAGGTGTTTCATGTTGCAAGAGTACAATCAATCTTCATAAGGAGTTTAATTATGTAGTTTTTCTTTAGCTATTTAGCTAACATAGGAGACTGTTTGGACTAATTAAACTGTAACATTCCTAAATATGTCTTTGTCTAGAAATTATATGGTCAGCTGACATTTGTTTATATTCCTATAACCAGGTAATACACACAGCTTGTGCTTAGTGACATCAGACTTCAGGAACATCGGGTCTCTGTCTACCTTCACTTTGAACTGGATTAATTAATATGTGGTTGATAGCGCTCATATTTTGACATTATTTTTAATTTCTGTTAAAGCATATGTATCAGTCCTGAAAATATGAAATATGATCGAACTGTTTCTTTGAGGAAAGTATTACTCAAAATCTACTGAGAATGTGTCTGACATCACAGAAAAAAATGCACACATCAGGAGTAATGTCCCAAACTGGTTTCTCAAATTAATGGTCAGATGCTGAGTATAACAAGTACTAGAATATCAAGGTAGGAGGTTATCTGATAAAAGTCAGGTTAGTGAAACACTGTTTGTATGACTCACCTATCACCCAGCTGCATTGATGTACTGTGTTCAAGGCCAGGTGTGAGAGTGGCACTGCTGTTACTGCTGTTCTCCTCGACACCTGCCTTGCCATCATCAAATCGGCCCTTCCTGTTTGTTGAGAGATCCATTGCCTCACTGGTTGCACCGACTCCAGTGTCCATCAGATCCCTCGACGATTCGTCCATGGAACTCTCAACATCTTTTGATGATGAGCTGCCAGGTGGCACTACAAGAGGGTGTGCAGATCCCGCATGCACGATGACGCTTGGCTGTGTAACGGCGGGAGATTTACTGAAACTCGACAGCACCGAGAAAGGATACTGACTGGATGGCAAGGACTGTCCGGTACTTGAATTCTCCAACAATCCACTGGCTGATGGCTGACTGGCAGGAGTTGTCACCGACACCCCAGGGTTTCCTGAACTTCCTGGAGTGGCAGGGACACTGGCTGCTGCTGGTGTGGTGCTAGATTCTCCAGTGTTTAGTTCTGCAGCTGAAACTCCAGGATGTACAATGACTCCAGCATTCCCTCCCACAGTACCAGTGTCTGAGCTTTGCTCTAGCTGTGTAGAGATAGTAGCTGGCTCTGAACAAGATGGTACCTCTACAGCTGTAGTGGAAAAGCCGGATGAAATGCGAGTACCATGGGGTACATCAGCTGTTCTCATAGACAAGGCTAGGTGAGTTGGCAGACGATCAAATGGACTGGGTTGGTGATGTCCATCAGCATTGACCTTCTCTGACACTGGAGGTATTACAGTGGGCTTAGGCATCCCAAAAAGATCTTCTTTACGTGCATTTGGGTGCAGCAGGTGTGGCTGATCAGCCAGAGGCAGGGCCTTCACCAGAGTTGTCTCAAATGGATCCAGTGGTGGGCATCCGAGGAATGTTGTCGAGTCTGACCTATGGAAGAATGGATGCTTGCGGCCATTCTTTCCAACGACCTCCGAGTCACCATCTAAACTTTCAGTCTCCATTGCAATGCTCTGGTTCACAGGGTCATAAGTATCTTCATCATTAAGATTTTCATCAGGATCCTGCCACGAGTTCACTGAGATGCCATCACGGATCATGTCAGCATCAGCATCTGTCCCACTTCTCATATAATATATCAGTGCATCCAGAACATAAGCCACATGTTTAAGTGCTGATATATCTATCACAGGCAAAGTGTCCGAGTGCTCATCATTATGCGATCTCATCAGAGATAAGGCATAAGTAAGAAATCCACGACGTGCAGAATTACCATCAAAACCTATCATTTAAAAACAAACCAAATAAAAGCAATTAACAGCCTTGTTGCATTCTATGGCCAAATGTAGCAATTAGTAACTGTTATCTTCAAGCTCAAACATCTGACAAGCTGTTTGTTTTGGTAATAGGCAGGTTGATTTCACATGTTTAGTATACTCATGTAGTAATACAATATAATGTACCAAGCACAAGAGTGCAATAAGCTAACAAAATTACTTAATTCAGTAGCAGGGGAGTTCGTAAAAAAATACATTCACATTATGTGGCTAACAGGAAACAAATTAACTGGATAAGGTATTGATGAGTGAGTATTTTTTTTAACAATAGGTATGGTATCCGTGGAACTTGCCGAGCGAAAATTAACTGAACCAAATATTCATGAGAATGCCTTCATGAAATTGCTGCTTGTGATCTGAATTTTGGCTTATTCACAACTAAAAATATTTATGTATTTTTGTCTAGTGTTTAATAAAATAATAGTTTTGATGAAATTAATATAAAAATGACTATGTAATCTTATCTAATGTTTAAATAATGAATTATATATTTTAGAGTAGGATGAAATTTGACAAAGAATTGCTCTAACACTGTGCTTACTATCCCATTCACCTCAGACTTACCAATATTACCAACTCTAGCACGCCTTCTGTTATCCAGTGATGGGAAAAGCCTTGGTTCACTTCGTGAGCTACGTTCGGTGCGATGACTACGTGTGTAGTTAACATGCTGTGGATGTTCCTTGTGTGATGGATCAGTAGTCTCACTCAGTGCCGAACCAAATCTACGGGAAATACAAATCTCCACTGTATAACTATTTCTGAATCATAACAAAATTCAGTCATTGTGAAATAAAATCAGAACTGACTAGTAACTATGTGGAAGTTAAATTAGTATAGTCACTGATGGCAACTATAAAAAAACACGTCTATCTTGAGCCAATACAGAAAAATATGGACAAATCAAGCTTCTATCACACTAATTTCATTTCATGATAACTAACCTTAGCTGAGCTTCAGTTGAGTCCATAACACAGATAAGCCAATCCCAGTTTGGCTTCAGGTGGTATTCAAGATAAAGCTGTAGATCGATTGCTTCTTGATATGATATGTCGAGGACACATGGCAAGTTTGGAGCGAGAGCATGATAATCCTAAGAGAATGCAATAATTTAAGTAGAATTAAGAATTACAACTTACTATGTAACAGGGAAAGAGATTCTTTCTAAACATTAACATTTCTCTTAATTAAAAGAAACACAAAAAGAGATCAGAAACACACACACACACACACACACACTTCATTTAATATCAGTTAAACTGCTATATCTGAATATTTCAAACAATAATAAATATGAGTAAATAAACAATGAGCAAGTCTGGTTTTTAGTATAATTTTTTTTATAATAAAAAACAGATATCCTCCAAAACAACAGGTCAGTGACATTACATCTTTTAAAATTTAGTTTCGATGCCATGATATAAAATTCTACAACCGGTCTAATACTTTTTGAACAGTAAATAAATCCAGTGACTCCCCAGACAGTTGTATATTCCAACCTTCTATGAATAAATATAAGATGCCAGAAGTAATTTGACACCATGGAGTAGTTACATTGCTGATGTCAATCAGCAATTCGACACTTTCTCAATTCCCACAAGTGGATGAAAAGAACAGCTTCTTCAGCAGCAGGCTTTTCACCACACACTGTAATTTATCAACAATGATTTACAGCCCAGAGACTTCCATGGAAATGCCCACCAGATCTACCAGCTGCGCTACTACAGTTGGTTCACTAAATTAATTTCAACACACAAACAATACGTACATTCAGTGCACTCTGGCCACGCTAATGAAAATGATGTTAACGACTTGTAACAGTTTTTACTGTCTTATCCATATCTTCCTACCTGTAACATCATAAGCAGATCGGCTATCTGTCTGATCAGAATACCAAACACTCTGGCAAGCTGACTGGCTGTAGTCATCATGGAGACAGAGTTATCTTGGCTCTGTGGTAAATTTGTTGAGGTTGGTATTGTACAGTTGGCGGTCCGACGCAGGGTGTGTGGATCGATGTAAATCAGGCCACTTCCTGTTATAAACAAGTGAATGCATGAAAACTGCCAAATAATACTAGTGGTCAAAATAATCAATGTTTTGTTACCAAAATCACTCATAATCACTAACCAGTGGATGGTGTTGCTGCAGATCGACCAGCAGTACCTGTATCACGCTGTCTGATGGCCCATTGCATGGTCTGAGGAGCCTGAAGTGTCCGATGACTCTGAGCACCTGAAAATTATGGCCATTGGTAGATTGCATATCTTAGTATTAACCAATGCTCTTCTAGGATTATATAATGTCTGGATGATGAAATCATGTGCACACACACATCTTCCTTTTAATACAACATTGTTGCATTATCACAGACTCAATCAACAACAATATCATGACACTTATTACAAATTATTACCATGAACAGGTAACAAAAACAGAGGAAAAGCTCTTCACAAAGCAGTGGTGGTTAAAGGCCAAAATATCCACTGAATATAACCGTAGGTGTATTGTGACTATCAGCCCCAACCCAGTAAAAAAAGCTAATTTTGAGTACACAACATGTGGCTACATTCTGTGTGAGCAATAAAATAAAGCATATTCCAGTTCTAAATATCCCACAGAATCCCCTAAATAGAACAAGCTGGTGTTTTAAATAAATCAGCTCATTAACATCCAATATCCAAGTCGATCACAGATGAGCTACAGTACTAACTGAGCACATGGTAGGTTATAACAGATCCATACTATTCATCATGATGCAGCCACTGATGAATATTTCTTTGACATAAAACAGTATGGTGTAACTAGTTATTACTATCTGTTCTACAAGCACAGGTTATTACCTGCTGGAGCTGTACTACGCTGTTCCAAGAGTTCATCCAATGGCATGGCATCCTGGTGATCATCACTCTCACCAGCATCACTGTCTTCTTCATCGGGATTGGTTGATTCGCCAGACTCCTCATCATCCGAGAAATATGCCAAGCCAGTATCTGAGCCAGCTGTTGCTGCGGTGACTGCACTACGCTGTATGCTGGCATTGTCCAGGTTGCTGTGGTTGCTTTCACTATCACTGTCAGTCTCACCAAGCAAGTCCAAGTCCATATCACTCTCAGCTACAACTAAACAAAACTAGCATTTTTTAACCAAACTAAACAAACAATTGCTTACATTTACATATTGTAACCTACTTTCCTACCTAATATCAAGTTGAAGAATATGGCACAAGAAATAACAAAATCATAAAAAATACCACAAAAGGAAATGATACCACAAACGGACTCCTACAAATCATTTGAGTATATAAAGAATATTGAACATCTTCAGTTCTATGTGTTTACCTTCTTCATTTTCTGGTGGATGGTTCTCGGGCTCATGTTCAGAATGTTCAGACTGTCTGTCATCATGTTCAGATGGATGCTCCATTGTATCCGGATCTTCCACAAGGCTCTCAACTACTTCAACCTTGAAGAAAATGTTAAAATAGCTATACCATGTGTCATTCCTTTCACATTATTTCCCTCGTATATTATATACTGGTTGTGTCCATCCCTGCAGAAACATGAACATATGTAAATGAGCTCTCTCTCTCCCCTTTTCTCTGTAGGTGTGTGTGTGTTTGTGCAAATGTGTGTGTCGAGGCCAATGTACATGTGTGAATATATGTGCATGTGACAGATTGTGTCTAAATATATAAAGCTGTTATTCTGGAATGTATTCATTGATCAGTTATTGAGATAATATAGAGATAATATATTCTCTGTACTATACAACCAGAGAGAGACAGAGAGAGATACCTGTTTTCAATGTTAATTTCAACTGAAACCAATTATATTAAGTTATGTGGAGGAAGTGTCTGTAATAAACTAAAACAAAACCCACAGATGTACTTACTTCACCAGTAGAAGCTGCATCTTCATCCTCTCTGTCCTGAACTGCTTCACCTTGAGCTGTTGCTGGTGTTGGCGCACGTGGTCTAAATACATAGGGTGTAGCAGCCTCCTCGGTCGTTTCTACAGCAGTCCTTACAGGTAAGGGATCCAAAGTGAACAACTCTTCACTGCCCTGAAATAAGCGGGATGAATTTTTTAATACTTAATAATACAAAACATAATGACTATGTTTGATTATATCATTCAATGACAACACACAGAATAATTCCTATCTAAGAGCACCCATCATGAGATGATTGTAAAATTTGTGAAGCGTTCCTAAACAAACAGTAATTTCCACTACTGTATTTAATTTGTCTGAACAACACTGATGAAATATTTAAATGTTATACCTTGATCACAAATTTATCCACCTTATATAAACCTTTATAAACAACAAAGCAATTTAATAATGAAGTAACTGATATTACACTGTCAAAGAAAAGTTATTTCGTGTTCCCACTTTTTAAGTTGCCTCTTATGACATGCAAAAGGTTAGTTGGCCAATTCTAAACCCAAAGTTAAACTAACACAGTGAGTTAAGTTCTTCAATATCAGCTTGGGATTGGCCAACACAAAATGAATGCCAGGTTATCATTCCAGTGAAATTTCTTTATAACATGGCATGGTGTTTAGCAGTGATGATGGCCAAATATTTGTGCATAAAAATGGCTGTAAAACATCAATCAATCATCTCATCATCATCATTTGCAGTGATGGGGTAAAAAGATATCTGCCACTTCACATTCATAACATGTATTCTTTTTTTAGCTAGCAACTTTTAGTTTATCAATGAGGAATATGTCACCACTTTTCTGGTACTATTGACATCCATGAAGTATCTGGATATTAATAACTTATCATGTAGTAAACCTAGTGTATGTAAATGAAGACTGTATGGGGTTTTACTGATAACCAGTGGGTATCTTTCTAGCTTTCTTGTACATTAACTGTCCTGATTCATACTTCTTAGCATTAAAATATTTTAAAGAAAAGTGGACCTATGTTCTCCAATTTGGATATCAGGATATTATGCCTAAAATTTGCAAACATAATCCATGCCTTTGTTGTTTTCACATTGAATACAGAAAATGAGAAACTTCTAATTTGACTAGAACTAAACCTGGCTTTTGGTTCAATTCCAGTACTGCTGACATGTTTTGTGAAATTATTCATATCTTTTAAACGATGTATGTAAAAGGATGATAGCTGCTTCTTTGGTGGATAGGTCTCCTGCAGTAAGTGCAACACCTTTAAAGATAAAGTTTAGCTCTGAACTGAACCAGGGAAGAAGTGCTGGGTCTAATTATGGACATAGATATACTAACGGTGACCTAATTAAACAAAAATATTTTTTTTAAATTGGATTATCAATAAATGTTCTCAATGGCACTGCACATGTGCATAGGTAGCAGGCATATTTTTGTAAACAAGACTATCATGTGTTTATACTGATAAATCTCATATTCAGTGGAGAACCAGCCTTTCATATAGGGAAAACAGTCATGTCATAATTATTAATAGAAGCAATGTTAAGAGAAAAACCTAATCATTATGCTAAAAGTTTAATGTTTAACATATCCGTAGGTCTAAGTTCAATAATGTAACTAACTAATTCCATAAAACAATGTGATAAAAGTCACTAACCTGTACACAGTCTATACTTGATGTAACTAATGAGAACGGAGCAGTAGGCCTCGCTACACCCATACGAACTGGAGCAATGAGGGCATCAGCCGTTTCACACAACTCTTCCACAGCGATGTTTATAAGAGCTTGGAATACACGGCGACACTTGACAAGTGGTTGTGATATACTGATGCTCCTAAAGTGACAAATAACATACATCTCTTTATTAGGACTCGGATATTTCTAACATGCCACAAATGGTGATATTAATATAGGTCATCTTTTAAAGGAAAGTGTCACTCTTACTAAAAATACAGAAATCTTCAAACAAATGATAAATGACATCAAAATATAAACACCATCAACCACATATTAAAACATTCAGCTGAAAATTACGATATTGACTAAGGAACCTCCATTTTGGATCCAAACACTGGCCAAATGCTACTCAAGTCCAGCTAACAATGTAAATATGCATCAGACAAGTACGGTTTAGAAACAATACTGTATTTAATAACATTATAGTATTCTTGGCCCGAACAACTCTGAAAATTTACTGATATTGCTAAAAGCATATAGCGAAATTAATTGTTTCTTGTAGCACAGTGTGCCGAGCTATAAAATTAGTACATATGAAGTGGCAACTGCATCAGTTAGCTTTAGGCAGTAGATGAGGTCAGTAGGATGGCTGAGACAGAGCATGTGTACTCTAATTCTATCTGGAAGTCTACATCCTTGTGCACATTGATGACAGAGGATGTGACTGACTACCCTATCCTTCCTTACACGCTAGTATCGAAGGAAGCCATATTGACTAACCTCCAGTAAGATGGAATATTTCATTATATCTGTGGGAACATTATCACTCCAAAAATTAACCCAAATTAGAAAATACTGATTTTATTCAGAATTCTTGGGAGTGAACTGTTCCTTTAGAACAACTTCTCATCACATGGCTGAAGAAAACTAGCAAATAAAAGAGACAGCATGAAAGTGATACACCACCCTTTTCAGGTCTCTGTACCAAGATATGAAGCATATCAAGTCCTAAACCAAGCACAGAAATCTTGTAAAGATATAGTTTCTTACGATTTCTTTTTGCTACTCTGTGGTGTCATTTCAGCATTAAGTACTACAAATATGCGAGCCACAGAACGAACAAATCTTCTGGCAGCCACTTTAGCTTCAGCTTTGTGGGACTCTGTAAGGATCTCTCTGATTAGAGTAGTTAACAGGGTGTCGAGCATCTGCAAATAAATGAAAGAAAATAGAATAACGCACAGATAGACTGCATAATAAAATCACACACCTGCACAGACACACACCTGCACATATATAGATAAACAGACATTTTAACATCCAGTTGGTATATTATGTTCTGCGTTTTCCTAGCAATTCTAAATACTTCTCCTATCGAGCAGTCACTCACCTCCACACTACATTTGACAATCAGCGTGTGAGTAAATTTATCAAGCCTCATTGTCCCATTCTGGCTGTTTAGATAATGTTGGTCCTCAAAAATTACATCACCAGAACTGAAACAAATCAGATATTACTAGCACAAAACAACAACTACGAATATTGCTCTGAAATTTTTACTCACTCATTCTCTAAGCCATTGGATATAATTAACTTTGTATCTGAATAAACAATTCAGCTTACTAGTAACAAGCTACATTAAAATATTTCTACCAAAACCATAACACAGAGATTAAACATTACCCGACCTGTGCAAATATGTGTTGTTAATGACATACTAATTACATGACATTTGTGTTATTAGACAACTGTATAAAAAGGACCAAGAGTACCGAGTTATATCTTATCTTCTTTCATGATTAAGTTTGGAAACGACCTACTGACGCTGCAACAATACAGTTTGCTTCAAATAATTCAAGCAAAATGGAAAACCACTTAACAGATTCTCTTACTAATATGGACAGACATTACAGAAAGATCAGACTTATCTGACCAATGTTCAAGAAAGCTAAAAAAGATAAATATTCAAATATATTACATGTTTTGTGCAGACCTTGGAGACTTAGACTCCCGACATCCAGTCATAAGCATGGCCTTTACTGCAGTCCAGTCATTCAGTATTCTCTCTAGAGCCTTTCTACTGAACCTTGGTGGCTCCAGATTATGCTCAGGCATGTCTGGATCTACAAACCAAAATAATGGCGATCGAACAAATAAAACTATATCAATAACAAACACAAAGCCAGCCCTAAAGAGAAACAAATGTACAGTCAGAAAGAGGAAATGGTTTTATCATTGTTTAGTTTACTAACCAATGTCAGAAATGGGTGTTTTACGTGCGGTAGCCCTGACCCGTGATGGCTTAAACTGTCTCTGTTCCACCAACTGTCTTCCAACTGTCTGCACTAAGAACAGCAAAATGTTCTCTCCTCTGCAAAAATATAATAATTTCTACTGTATGGATCTCTTAATTACGACTTAGAAATTAAATTCTGAATTTAAGTATGTAGATACAAATTTGATTTATTACAACTTTTTAAACATTAGGTTAACAATTAAAAAAAGGCAAACTTAACAAGTATTACCTGTTAACAAAACTAAGCTATAGTTGTGAAAACAGGGTTGATTAATGCCATGAAAGGTGAAATTGACAATTTATTTTATATATTCACAATATCATTACCTGGAATTAGGCAGCTTTACAAGGTCAGTTTCACCAAGCAGTTTGCTAAGTAGGTCAAATCGTGCTGACTGATTTCCACCAACCAGTGAGCGGCATTTACATTTCTCCCAGCAGTCACAATAAGCTGTTGGCGATGTCCGCTTCAACCTGGAAGTAAACATTTCACATTATACGCGATGAGTACACAGTGGAATGTCTTTACCCAAATATATAAACACCTAAATATATCAACAGGTGAAGATCATATCAAAAACATCTTATAAATTAAATCTCTTGTCTTTTCCCCTGATATGCATTGGCCAATTACCTGCGTAGCTGAGGTTAAGGACCATTGTTTAAATGGTGATAATCTTAGTTCATATTGTCTAAGACAATTTAATGTTTGAAACAGATGGAATACTAAGACTAATAATATACAACTGGGTCACACACACACACAAACACACACACATACATGCATGCATGCACCCACAGACACACCAGAAAGATAATACAGTACTTACTCGCAGTCATGTCCTTTATGGCAAACTCTGGCACATTCGGTACAACAACACAGTGTGCCCACCAGACCACAGGTACGGCATTCAAATATATCCTGAAACAGATCAATTGAACACATGTGATGAAGAAAAATCATAAAATTAATTAAATGAAAACTAGGAATAGATTTGAGGAGAATTCTTCCAAAAACAGTTTTATTTCGTTACAGAAAATAAAAATAATGTATATTTATTATATTATGAAAGGCACTATACAGTGATAGTGCAAATAATATGTATGTACAATCCCAATAAGATGTTTGAATGATAAACATTATTAATCAGTAAAAGCTATCTTGAATAGTTAACTATATAGAAGAGATTTAAACTTGTCAAAATAAGACCATTTCTAATATCTGCTGGCAACTTGTTCCATAAAGTGGCTGCTGTTATATTAAAAAGCAATCACCATATAATTTGGGCCTAGACATGATAATTTGTAATAATATCTGACTGGATGAGCTGAGTTTTTGGGTATGACTTACTAACGGACACATGTTCACACAGGTATTTAGGTGCCATGTCTTTGATGGATTTATAAGTTATTAGTAAAATCTTGAAATAGTTAGTATCTTACAATTTCCCAATGTAGTTTTTGAAGAGTTTTGGGGTAAATATGATAACCTTTTCAAATATTTGTCACTATGCAAGCTGCCATATGCTGGGTTCGGTGAAGACATCATAATCAGATATGCCATACCACAGGGAGTTAATAATATTCTATACCAGAGGTAACAATGTGCTTCTTATTTCACAAATGCTTTTAGGCAGTGGATGTTTTTTAAATCATAGTAGGCAGCTCAGTATCCTGATGTGACATGTTCATACATGTCAATAAATATTTGTCAAGAATAACCCCTAGATTTTGTAACTGATCCATTAACAGTAATGGATAATGCACCAATCTGTAATACTGGCGTTTTTAGGGATTTAACATAACATAATAACACTGTATAAGTTTATATTTATGTTTGGAATGGCAACTTTTAAAATCGCTGACTTCAAGACAAATGTAGTTGGGGTTTGTTTTTGTTGTTTTTTTTTTGTTTTTTTTTGGGGGGGGGCTTGTAGTTACATAGAATATAATCTGATTATAGTCAGGGATGAGACAGTTTGGAAATAATTGCTGAAAATCACAAGCAAAGCCAGTGAAATGCAGCTAGAGTTTGGGGAAAACTTTCCAATTTTTTGTGTACAATTAAAGTAATTTTAAGGCAACCTTAAATGGTGAGAATGGCTGCAAACCTTACCTTTTGAAAAATGTGAAGAAAAAACAGTTTTGAAAATGTAATCACATCTACACTATCATCTGCAAAGATTGTATAGTAGTGTGCTACCCATATTCTTTTTAAACCCACCACAGTGCCATATAGTACACAGTCAAGAAAAGGGTACTGGTTATCTGATAACAATCTCAATCATCCTACTACATACCCATATAACATTTAAAAGACCCTAACAGTATCTTATAACAAGTTATAGTTAATACTTTGACTTGTATGAATAAATTATGTTTTAAATGTAGTACTCCATTGAAAAAATTGGACATATTCCCTAGGAAACAACATTCTTTTATTTGTCCTATATACTGCACTTAAATAAACAAAATAAAAAAGGATACCTTAATTTATGAAGTTAGTCTTTCATGAGTTCAACTTAAGTGTTCAAATTAGGGGAGTAACTAGATAAACTCAAATGGTTAATATCAGGTGGGCACTGAGAACTTTCAAGAAAAATAAAGGCTGCAGGATTAGGAGAAGAAAAATAGGAATGACGAAATGCAAACAAACTAATCATTTATCAAGTCTGTGGTCAACTACCTTAGTAATTAACTTCAAAATAATAGCAACTAGGGTTTACTATATCAACCGTTAAATACTCCAGTTTCATAAATGTCAATCTAGTCAAGTACAGACAGTTTTATCACTGCAGTAAGCATAAGCTGAATAATAACATGACTGATGAGAACAAATGGAATAAAATAAATTTTAATATACCTGATTAATATGTTCATCTCCTGTCCACGTAAAGCTACATGTATCATTACAGCATACAACCTGCAGAGGCGAGTTATCTAAACCGGAGCCAGCTGGACATAGCATGCTGAGGAACATCTCTTTATCAACCTGACCTTTGTCCTTTGTTGCTATATGTTTGGCGGTGTCGAGCAACAGTATAGCAGCTGGATAGGCACGAGCACATACTGCTTGCATAAAGGGAGTGAACCCTTCAGCATTTCTGTAGAAACAGAACAACGTAATGTTATTAGTGAATGCATAGAAGTACTAGGCAGTATACAGTAGATTATTTCATATTTTCTAGGTAAATGTTTGTATAATGTGGAAGAAATATAATGTTAGAATTTAAACTTAAAATGAATCACAGGGATTTCAAAATCACTGGACAAAATATCCATTCATGTTCATTAAGATGGAGAATATTAAATGGGATAGTTTGTGTGGGCTAACATCGTATAAAACATTACACTGACTTTTTTCCATCTGATATACAATGACATTGCACAGTGACAGCTTTTAGGTACAAAACACTAAATCTACATTGATTCAAAGAAGACCCATAAAATATTTAAAGAAGTCAAATATCGGATAAACTAAACAGTGATTCTGACATATGTAAATGTCTAACTATCTGATTATGTCAGTTACACATACTTAGCAGTCAGTAATGGTAACAGATGTGGAGCAAAGATTGCAGCATCACAGAGTGTCTTCAGGATTTGTAATGCCACAATGCGTCGTTCTTTATCATCTAACTTCACAGAGCCAAGATTCAGTGGTGCCATGTCAATGACACTGTTTCCCTGTCCAGCAAGTCCAAGGCCAGACAATGAGGTGTTTGAGTTACTGCGTGACAGATTGGATCGTTCTGCTTCTAATGAATATAAGATAAATAACATTAGAGCATATTCCACAATATGATCCCACCCAAACAAACTAATAATACAAATCTAGATTACAAAATTACTAGATTTACCGTTGTACTGCAACCAGACTTTTGAACCATGTAACAACATTCAGAAAAATTTTGTGACATAAAATGACCAGTTATTCACCAGTTCGGATGGTTTCAAGGGGTGGAGGATCAGGTGACCAGGATATGGTCGGGATCGCTAATCCAGACTCTTCACGCTCGCTCTCCCGTGACTCAAAGCCAGCTATGTTTCTTGATGATGTAGCCCGCCTCATCATTTCCCTTAAGCCCATACTACGAGAGTGTATCCTGTCCAGCTGATCTGAGGACACACGAGCATGGATTGAAGCAAGGACCTCAACAGGGTTAAGGGATTCCAAGGCAGAGCTGAGAGTCATAGAACTGGTACTAGTTGGAACAGTGGTGGTTGTAGATGTGGACAGTGGTATATCTAAAAATTATACGTAAAAGTGGCAACATTGTATTAGGGTGTGTGTGTGGTGCGTGCGTTTTGTGTGTATGTGTGATACAGTCATAGGCACAAGTTTATCATATTCAAGTGAGAAATGTTCATTTTTAACTGCCTATTTTTGTACAGGTATATCTGTCCATGCGATCTGACTCCTATGTTTAACTACAGCTTGTAACTCTGTTTTATATCAAACACTGAACCACTGAATAATATAATGTCATTATAAAATCTTAAAGTGACAGTGTAATCACTACAAATTAGAATTCCTAGTGTACTATATGTCCATTACCATAACAAAGTACATATACCCAGGATACCTGTCTACCTAACTGTGATCTTTTCAAACCATTGCCACATACAATTTTTGTGAGCTGAATATAATTTGTTACATATCATATTAATATACAAGCTAAGAGACATTCACTTCACATTATCCCTACTTTCTAGAACCTATTAACAAGTTACTTCAAGTTTTAACTTGACTGATTTATATAAATGACATAAAAATCCATGAAACAATGAACTGTGTAACTTTATGTCATTAGTAGATAGTAAGTTTTTTGTTGAAATTTCTCGGATCTTACTTTCTAAAAATAGATGGAATTACAATGCCATTAATGATGATGATGATGATGATTGATGTTTTACGGCCACTTTTGTGCACAAGGTAGGCTAAATGGGCCGAGCGACTTCCAAAGGTAATGAGACGAAGTGAAAGACGAAACAACCTTCAGATATTCCATGCCATTAACATTTGGTCTTCCAAGTAGTAACAATAAACGGGTAACCTGCATATTTACAATCTAAGTATTTTAGATGAACAGTGTACTTCTTGTTATTTTATGATGTTATTTAGAAACTATAGTCACCTAATATTACGAGATAACACCTCCCTCACTGAGCCATAATATTATTGGGTAATTGCATTATATAAACCTGTTTTTGTTTGTAACTGACTGCCATTGATCAGTGTATTACTTTGGCCAAGCATGGATATAAATTACCAGTAGGAACCGTGATAGGCCTGAAACTTTAGTTATAACAGCAATTTAAAAACCATAATGACATATTCGTAACTGTACTTTAAAATAATCAATACTTTACACGAAAAATAGATCACTTTAAACAGATATCAAGTATGACAGTTTACCTGTTTCAGTATCCTTGTTAGTAGATGGGATGCAGATAGTGACCGCTGTGTGGAAGATGTTCCTGTTACCATCAGTATGTTCTTGAAGTAATCTCTTTAACTTGTTGTCTACATTGGAAGGATTTAACAAAGAAAACAAATTACAGATTGTTTTTATGGTATATATACTCTCCCTCTGTGTGTGTGTGTGTGTGTGTGTGTGTGGTAGGTGAGAGACAGTGATATGTCTGTTATCATAAATTATTTGAGGAGTTTATGGCATATTAATTATAGGTGTTTGTATGTTGCCTGTTTTAGTGTATTAGAACATTGACCAGTCCTCAATTTGTTTACCATAACTGCTTCACACTGCATAACAAAATTTGGCATACAGACAAACAATCTTATAATGACATGGCAAATGGCCTGCATCACACTACTCCTTATTGGAGGGTGTATATGTAGTAATAAATATTAGGTTTTATCCCCAAAAATATGAGGGTCCTCAATTCAGCTTAATCCAAAAAAATTATTTCAAATTATCACTTTACAGAAACCTAGCTCCTGTAATTATTACAAAACAACTGTCTACATAACACATATCCACATATAACATAATATCTGTCATATATTACTTAAAGGTAGTTGCACTTCTAGTTGGTTTATTGTATAAGATAGTATCAACTGGTTGCCATTGTGTTCCTAGCTCAATAAACACAATTATTGCTACATACATAATGGAGAGCATTTAAATGCAGTCTAGCTCTAATGTACATCTGCACAAAGCTCATGTAGGGTGCACAGCCTCAATGTAAAGGTAAGTATCAAGTCCCAACAACCCTGTGCTACAAAATTTAGTATTCTTTGGATCCACTCCATGCTCATGGGGCACCATAGCTGCATTTTGATAGTCAGTAAAGTATAGTGTGTATGCACATGTGCACACATACAAAACAAAAAACATGCACAACAAGAAAGGGAGAGAGAGGCTAACATACCACTTTCTCCTTCAGCAGCAGCAAGTATAGCTTTCACCCGCTCCAGGTCATGCCGAAGAATATGAACACTTAGTGCCTGCGTCTGAAATAACCATTATCACAAATCTAAATAAGTATTTGCTATTATAAACCAATGACAAATGTAAAAAAATTACCAATAAATGTCACTCATAGTTGGATAAACATCAAGTTACATATATGATACATGTAAATTAATTAATACTTATTTATAACAACTTTAACACATTATGTTATATTCACTACCTCAATAATGTTACTAATTACTGTTACACCTCTGTTGTACAGAGATGCAAATTTTAAGATTACTTTGATGCCTTAATCTACCACTTGAATGTTTTATACTGTCCATTATTTACAAATTTGCAGAATGAGCGAGATAAACCTAATGACAGATCAGCAGAAAAGGCCATTTACTGTTCCTTCCTTTTAGTCATTTCCATTATGAGTTTGTGAACCCATGGAAGGTCAACTGTATGTTGAAACCATGGATACTACAATACAGTCTGGCTCTATTATGATGTGGTGACGGAAGAGAACAACAGTCGTCTTCACTTAATCAGTCTGTGTGCATTAGTGGTAGAGGACATGATATGACTTTTTAAGTCCATTTGCTCATGTACTTTCTCCACTTGAGAATGTCAGAACGAGAACATCACATAATTTAGGAAAGACAACCAGTAATTTGTCATATTGTCTAATAAGTCACATGATACAATCATTTTAATCCAAACAGAATAAAGAAAAGTGCCGATATGGCTAACAGAGATGCAGACATGTTGCCCAACTAAATGCCACTACAAATTTATTCATATGCTGGAAATCCCATCAGCTGCAGCGAATATATTGATTATTAAAAAGATGATTATTCCCACGTTAGATTCTGGAACTCTGTTATGGCATGAATTTGATATAAAAAAAATAGCAATATAACAGTTTCCAGTCCTACTTTTTTGAGAAGGGACAATTTGAACTAGCAATGGAAATTATTATTATGAGCATAATGAATAGCATTGATTGGGTTATCAATAGCACATGAACAGATGAAACCTTCCACATGAACTTGTGTTTAATACGCAATTAAGTTAAAATTAAATCTTTATTACATTAGCTTACATCATTTACAAACTCAGTAATTAGTGACTTGATACTATTTTTGGGTTCTGACAAATAAAAAGTGTTAAAACCTTGTTTCAATTTTCATGAATGGAAACTGGAAAATCACAAAAAATTACACAATATACTGGACCATACTATATCAGAAACCAGACTGTATTTGAAGTTGCTCATTCTGAGTATAGTGCATTCAAGCCAAATACTTTTGTAAGTCTGGTTCAATATGATTCTATCACCCAGTAGTAACAACCCATATGCTGAATATCCAATGTCATCTGATATTGCCAAGACTCACCTCAACAGCCATGACAATTACAGCTGTTTTATTCTTGGAGTTTGGTGCTACATTTGGTAATGACTGTATGGCCATGCCTAGACTGTGGAGTGGTGGCAGATCTAACCATCTAGGGTCACGTATACCATCTAAACAATCTTTCCCGAGTGGATATATAGTACTGTTGCCATCACAGAGGATCACAGGAGAATTCTGCTCAAAAATAAAGACGAGACAGCTACAAAATTATCTTACATTAAAAATAATGATGATAAATAGTTTTTCAGTAAATTTTTTAACATTTATTACTATTCAAACTTCTTTCTTAGCCAGTGTTATGTTGAGAAATATTTTATCAGAATGATCAATAAATATGAAGAAAGGGCATTAAAATTAGGGAAAACATTGAGACAGAATAACATGCTTCATTAATCAAGATAATACATATATTTATGAAATACTTACTTCACCAGCATTATGAAGTTTAACTTTTCTCTCTGACTGACCAAGGAATGCTATGGTGTCTGTTGGAAACATACTACTCTGTTCCATCTTGCTCGTGCTTAGATCATATATAAAGTACTTAAAGTGAGTGCCAACAACACACACCATATGGATACCTGGAAGGAAAACCACACAATAACGAATGTAAATTCCAGAGCTAACCTCTGGGCAGTAAAAGTAGTTGAAGGACTTCAATAAATTTATAAAACTTAAAACAAATTCATAATTTAATTAGAATCAAGTTCATTTTAAAAGCTGGATCAGCAGCTCTTATACAGCTAATAATGTTAATTATATTTTATTAGAATCATAGATCATTTGTTTCAAACATAGCCATGGCAAACAATATTCAGCACCAGCTTATCACTGAAACAGAACTGTATGTGAAAACTATTACAGAACTATCAACTTTATAAAAGAAACATTCTAAAAATGGACATGCACACAACGCACTGAAAGAGAGAAAAATACCCTGTGAATCCACTGCTACGGTCAAGATCTTCCCACTCTCTGGCAGGTTGATTTTTTTAGGTGTTTTCTGGAAGCAATCTGGTATCTTAGGAGCAGTACTACCCCTGACAATGACAAGATCATCCTTACGGAGGAGTCGACAATCTTGAAACAGCGTTGCAGGATCTTCAGTGGAGGAACCATCCTTTCCTGGGAAGCGAACAGCTGCATAAGCACCATCAACCTGTACAGGAAAGTGAATTAATTAAGTGTGTCATGTCATGTCTGTGTGGGGAAGGGGAGGGGATTAGTGTATATGGGGATGTGCACACATGTTTTGGTTCACATCAAACCTTTTGTATGTGCAGCCACAGAAAATACGAACTAGCATTATCTGTGACTATTCAAAACATCATGGCCAATAACCATCTAGTTATTAGTAGAAAAAATAAAATAACAACACAGTATCAGTAGTGCTATATCCCATCATACCTTGAGCACCCTACCAACTGGTACAGTCCTAATATCTTCAGTGAAGATAACATCTTTTAACGACCATTCTTCTTCATCCTTCTTTTCAACCTCCTTCACCGGTGTTGGCTGCTTCTTACGTTCTACAGTGAACAAACATTTATAACGGTCAATACATTGCTTAAAAATAAGGAGTACTTCATGGACAAATCATTAACTTCAAGGAACTCTGCCTTAAAATGAAGATAGGGTTTTGGAAAAGTTTCAAATTTATATGTATACTGATTCATTCTTTGTGCAAAGATTTTATATTTACCTACTCCTCCTCCCCCTTCCAATAAATATTATTATGCGTATAGCACATGACAGTATATCACACACCCTTAATGATACTAATAGGATTCATTAATTAAATGACACATTACACAATATTAAATAAAGTACAGAAGTGGACCTGGGAGTTAAATATCCTGATTATAAGAGGTATTGTAATATATTAAAATATAATTATCATAAACTTTTACAGAACTCAACAACTTAATGACACATGCACATTAATAGTACAAAATAAATGTTTTATCTGAATTATTGGTTTTGTGTTGGTCATATATATTAACATGTCTGATTTTCATAAAAATGTTACTAAGCAAAGTTGATCAAAGTAGTAAGCTGGGTATGAATAATTTGGCTATATCACATAACCATTGCCTTAGTTCCAAAGTATTCCATTACAGACAATTATCATCAGTTGACTGCCTATGGATGACCCCAAATCTATGGATAACCCCAAATCTTCTAAAATTAAATGATGATAAAACTAATGTTACTTATTTGGCTTAAACACATTATGTTAAATCACTGTAATAGTGCATTTGGATGGCTCCTGCTAGTTAGCAAGGGTGCTTTATTAAAAATAATTTATTATTATTAATATTATTATCAGTATTAAAAAATAATATTACTCACTGTATGGTCCGGGACTAACCATAGAATGTCCACTATGATCACTACATGTAGATGATGCTGGTGATGGTGGAGGCGGCATGTCTGGCTTGAATGTATCACTTGGTTTACTCTCTGGTTTTAATTCTGGCTTTGGTTCTCTACATGATAAAACAGACTAGACTTAAAAAAGAATCACAAACAAACAGAACAAAATATCACCGAAATTAATTGTGTAGTAAGAGCTTCTTAATCCACTCAAGTATACGCATGCTACAAATAAACTTATTTAATACTTAATAAAATAGTTATTACTTTCATTACATTACACCAATTATTAGTTTTCTAAAAAGTTAATATTAATAACATGATAAAAATCTTCTACGAACATGAATGAAGTTTTAATTTTGAAACGACGTGTATCATTCAGTGTCCAAGCAGACTCCATCAGCTGTCCCACTTTTGGAATACCATCTATTGTTGTGAATCCCACAGCACCAACATGATAGATAGGGCAGCTACGCAGGCAAACCTACAATCAGAGAGAGGACAGCACAAAATAGGTTAAAGCAATCCTAATTAGGTAATCTTTAATTTCTATTATATAAAATACTACATTAGCAGTCAAACTATTCCATACCTGCATGCCAGCAACTATTTCTGATGCTGTGTTCTTTGCAGCTCTTCGACCTCTTGACCTGGCTTTTTCTACAACCTTCTTACGCTGTCCAAATGGCATTACTCCCCTGTGAAGAGTTTTGCATTGAAGTAATAAAAAGGTATTCAAAACTGATTTTGGACCAACAAAAATGTTCTTAAAATCATTACATTGATTATAAAATGTTAGGTATGTGAGGACAAAATAGAATACAAAGAACTTAAGATTATCCACTGAAATAAGTGAGTTTTTCACCACACTCTTCAGCCTTGAGCATTATCATTGCATTAAAACATGACGAAAACAGAATCTGCTGGAAACAGTATTACCACACAAATAAAACATTCTTCATTGTCACATACTTAGCTTATTTGGTTAGACATACAAAATTACTGTTAACCACTAGGCTTTGCCCTCCCCGAACACTCTAAGCTATTATTCCAGGTCAATAAACATGTAATTCTGCATATGTAGCATAAGTTCATCTTCCATGTTGGAGATACCAGTGCTCTTCTACATTTATTCGCTGGATTTTAATTTTAATATGCAACAGTGACCCTCCCTTTTGACACGCAATTAAATGTAATATTAGACATTATTAAAATGAAGCCGACATCATTTTGTAATTGCATTGTTAGCGATTTTTTTATCACAATGACAATTTTCTTTCTTATGGTGAATGATAATAGGAAATGATATACTGTACCAGTGCCAAAATACTTGTTACTGTATGTATGAGAGTCTTGTATTAATATGGCTGGACCTGAACATAAACATGTCAGACTATTCATGCTTGATTCAATAGTAAATAGCTCCTTAAAGTTACTTTGGTCAGATTTCATGTTCCCCAATTAAATTGTGGTCTGATTCAAGAGTATTTCATTCTAAAACTTCTGACTGAAGTTAGATTAGAATAATTCAAAATTCAGTTAGTTTATACAGAATCATATTTTGTTGGCCATATATATTAATCTTGGAAATATATGTAGGTTTATCAAAGGACTGGACATGGAATCCGTTAAGTTAATGATTTATTTCTGTGTATAGAATAAGGCTATGTCTACTGAGACTACACAGTATATTCTTGGAGGCAAAAAGATATTTGTTGCTAAATGCTAATCAATTAACTATTTCAACACAAAATATGATTCACATGGGAACCATTAAGAATTTTTTTTATCAATTCCTCAATATGTTTATATGGAATGTTTTGCATGCGATAAGATTCTACAGGCACAAGGTTGGTACATATGGTCATTACAACTAATTTGAACAAATGCTTGTGTTTTATTAACTGTAAGATTCTTGTTTTGCTTATGTGCAAATCAACTTACCACCAGTATAAGTTTCCACTCTCTAGTCGTGCACATGTATACAAGGAACATACATGTAATGAAACAATTCTGTCTGTCTGGAATTCAGCAAACATCTGAGCAGGATGCTCCAGCTTGGCACATACAATATTGAGAGAATCATCAACCCATGTAGCCACCTGAAGATCAGTATTCAAACAAATAGTCATGTCACAAATGATAATATCAAGGCAAGACATCTTATATAACATAAAAATGGAAAATGGGGATCGTTAGTTCATCACTCACTCACCTGCTCATTAACCTATATGCATATATGTGCACACACACACCAATTATTGTAAGCAGTAACATTCAAATACCTTTCCAGATTCTGCCCAAACAGAAGCTCTTACTGAACAAGCCACAAGACCAATAATCTTCTCCTGGGCTAAAGCCAGACTAGAGGCTTTTGGATGAAGAATCACTGGATTCTGTAATCACATATATACAGAATTTATTCTACTTTTGTGACAAAATAAATAAGAATTTAACCACACACATTTATTATAACACAACAGAATGGATAAACAAGTTATAATGTAACATAAATTACAAACAATTTATTCCCCAATGATCTACAATTTACTTGAATATAACTCCAGATCAATCAGTTAATGCTAGAATAGTTACCTCATTCATTGAGAATGGTTCTGGATCAAACCACTTCCACTGACACAGCTGACCATTTATGTTAATGGCAACCAGCTCTGAATGCATTGCAGCTATGTGACTAAAACGTGCACAGTTGCCATCCTGTTGAGAAGTCAACATGTAAAATTATCATTCACTGAAGCTATTCCTTGTACCTGGATTCCAATTAAAATTATTTACTCTAATACTAATAGCACAATATGAAATATAAGCTAATTTTAACTGTTAGAAAGTTGCTAAAAAGAAAACATTGCTAGCTACAGAATTACTTAATAGTAAATGACATATTTAAGTACACCACAAGGAACATACTACATGTCAAGCAAAATCTTAATTAAATCAACTTCTCTAACATACAGACATTTATTTAATTTTAAGTAGTTGTTTATTGACACTTTAATACTCCTAAACTGAAAGGTGAAGGGAAACAATTTTAATATTTTCCAGCCATTCTTATATTATAATGAAAGCTCACAATCCAAATATATTAAAACTTTTGTCTTTTGTAAAGATTTTCCCATTTTAAAGTGATCATGATGATGATTGATGTTTTATGGCCACTTTCCCATTTTAAAGTATATCATTTTGTATATTTCAGAGTCATTCTGGAGACAAGAAAAATTCCAAAATGGTTTCGCATTCATTTAGAAAGAGGGCTTCTGTGAAGTCATTGCAGTCAAAGGTAGAAATAAACTCCATAAACTTTCTGTGGTTAGAGATCCTGAATAGAAAAATTCCAATAGTTGAGTAAGGTTTCCACTGGCTTGATGCACGATCTTATAAGCCCAATGACCATTAAAGATAATGTGTAAATTTAAATTATGCATTCATAAGAGTTATTGAAATTTTTCACCACTTATGAAGCAGAGCCAAACATTCCTTTTAGAACTCTTTCTTGTAACTATCATGATTATACACTAAAATCTGAGTACGCTGTCCAAATAATAAGGTAGTTTGCAGAATCCTACCACTAGGTGGTATTCGTCAGCATGTTACTTCACAGGTTATGGTTGGAGACTTTGTTTCTGTTAATACCACACTGGCACATATTACTACGAAAATAAATAAAAAGGTTGAGATATTTTAACCTCTTTTGACACGTGTTTACATAAATTGATTTGAACTCAGACTGCTCCCAGTTGTTCCAGTTTATTTTCCAGCTTTTTAATCTTGTTTTATTCACCCATATTCTCTTCAAAGCTGGAGTTAAAGAAAATATATCTGCAGATTTAATAACAATGCCAGTGTGTGTTATCAAAATGACTCTCCATTGACCACTTATTGTAAATGTATACTGGAGTATAAAAAACTGCTGTCATTACTGTTTTATAATGAAGTCCAAGTTCCACAGGTTTCATTTGATTCCAATGAAGTCACACCCAAAATGAGAACATCAAACGATGCAGTAAACTTATGCACTTAAAAAAATATAGTAAGCAAAGAAAACACTGCTGGTGGGTGCATCACATAAACAGGAAACAGCTTCAACAAGGAGCACACCATAATCTAGTCAAGGAACTACAACTTGATGGTAAGAAATTTCAACAATACTTCAGGTTGACCAGAGAATCTAAAATCCCGCACATTTTATGCGAGGCAGTGTAGAAAATCAGTGAGCCACCTCGCTCGTTATAAAATTGTTTCCCATGACCTTGAATGAGTGTGTTTTCAGTACTTCCAATAAGGACTTTCTTTTTGTGTTAGCTTAACACCAGACACAAAACACATATTTGTCTCTGAACCACAACAGCACAAATGTTAGAAAAATTCTCGGAAATTACACATACACGATCTTGCCAGAACTGGAGCTCTTCTCCAAAGATCAGTGGACTTGGAGACTGGTTGGATGGTTTTTTGGCCTCCAGTATGCCATCAGTTCGATCTCGATCCAGTCGACCAAGGGCGAGTTCATCTCTGAGTGCACCTTCAGTTAGCCAACGTGAGCGATCGCGAATGCGAAACATGGACTCCCGCTCACGATCTCTGTCAGGATCATGATCTCTATCAGCTGAAACAATTAAACAAATCTTGTAAAGTTCAACTGGTATGCCAGTGGCTAAATGAGTGAGATCATATCAGTTTTCAAATCAAAGCCATGGTGCTATAAATTGAATTTTTTTTATCTGTATTCTGCAATGTATTATTATGTAGCAAACATACAAACTTTTGTGGGTACCATCTAGCAAGAGATTTAGCAAAACAATACATAACCCCTGTAAACATCACTGAAAACTTACTTGCAGTTCGTGATCGGGAGCCTGCTCTAGCTCTGAGCGAAGAATACCCAAACATATCTTCATTAAATATAACATCTGCATCCACAATAACGCTTGGATGCTCAATGTGTATGCCAGCATCAAGCAGTGAGATAAGATCCTCTGTAAGAAACATACATCGTGTTACATCATACCACATGGAAAGTATCATATCACATTAAACATTGTTAGATGATATGACCATGCACTTTTCTATAAGAAAAATCACTTTCAGTATAACTGGTGGTCTAACCTGAGATGTACTGCTCTCCACTTTCATCACCATCATCATCACCTTCATCATCACGACTCAGTAGGTTATTGACAGCTAGGTTGACATCTAAATTCTGTATGTTAAAGATAATGAATCACAAGCACTAATAAGTAATTTCAAAAAGTGTATGCACACAGTTATTATGGAACATTTTACATTAAATAAAATTTGTAATAACTGGTAACACATTTAAAAAACCTATTAATCTACTGTTTCACTGATCATATCCTGCAAAAATTGAACTATAATTATACAAAAAATAACTAATTATATAAATATTGAAGTGTAAACCTGACAATAAACCCCACAGATCAATTCTCATAATTTTCTCATTTGTACCTAAGAAATTCATAAGATGCTTAATGCATAACTCAAGAATGATAAAAAGAGAATAGTAATCAAATATTTGTTCAGCAAAACTCGGTTCTGTGAATAAAAAATACTTACCGTTCTCTGTAATTCCCTAATAATAAGGCTACGTGACTTGCCCTGCAGTACCACCTGACACTATAAATATATGAATTTTGTTACCATAATCATTCTTTGCAACATAGGCCAATGACATATTAAATGTTAAAACCACAGATTAAAAGGGGAAGAATAAGAATATCAATGTGTTACTGACATTAAAAAAGGAGTGCTTTCACAGAACTACTTTCTTTCTAGTTTAACAGAACCATTGCTAATCCACATGTACACAAGTCAATAAAATACTTCAATAGACAATTTTTACGATGACTGCGCAGAATGTCTATTTGCGGGTCATGTTTCACCAGCCTCGCTGGACCATATAATAGAAACAGCCTTTTGCCAATCCTGAGATCATAACATGTTTCATATATTGATAACATGTCTATTACAGTTCCCAACTTGATCATCTATTTTTAATAACACGTAATTTTTTCAGGCAAAAATAAACCATCAACTTCCTCCATACAAATAATCTTATCTATTACTAAAAATAATTCTACATTACATTTAATAAAATTAACCTGCTACAAAAACCCGTAGATCAATTTAGTTCTGTGAATTCCCCAAAATGTAAATTTACAAACAATTAGTGAATGACACTTCTCATTCCATGCTACTACATGGCTTCACCAACCTGCAAACCACAGTAGATGTCTATAGAGGTTCTATAAGATTAGATGTTGTGTCAATAATGTTCAATTTAAAAAGCTGAAATATGTTAATTAAATCTGCATAATAGAATATCTATCAATATAGATTTGGACATGTTGTATTCACAGTTAGATGTATAAACAAAAAAAACCTGGATAGCAAGAATATAATTTTCAGGAGAAAACAACATCAAAGAACATCACTGATCAGGCCAGATGTTGGCTTATTTCAAAACAGAACATGTGTGTTTAATGAATAAGTCACCTGGTTAATAAGTTCATCTGGCACAGGCAAAGCACTGGAAGGCAGAAGCGACCCCCTTCCTGGTACATTTCCAACAATCACACCTGTGCCACGACCACGACCTACACACCTCATCACCCGGCTACCTCGTTGTCTCTGTGGGGCTCGACTGGGTGTTGAACCAGTTGTTGACGTGGGAGCTGCAGTGGTATTGTTATTTCTTGCAGCTGCACCATTACCTGCAGAGGTTGACCCCAGGGAGAAGCGTCTGAAAATGGCAAAACAGTGCGCCAAGCAATATAGTTACTGCAAGACTGTTAATCTATACTAAAAGAGAGTTGTGACATTTTAATACCACAGATGTATTTGGGAAGAACGGGGACCAGAAATTAAGCAGAACAGCACAGAAATGATTTCAGGCCAAACAAATTTCATGCAATTTTCTGTTCAGCTGATTGTCCATATTACACAGATCAAACTTAATGACTGTTTTGCTAACCCAATGACTGCATCAGATCCCAGTTCCTCGCCGCGTACTAAGATCAATGGACTGTCCACGATACGAATTCCACGTGAATTACGCTCTAGTTTAGCAGATTTCTCTTTGCTGGTTCTGCAGAGATAAGAATCTCCATTGGACATGTATAAGTTTAGATGTATACAGCTTGGTAATCTGCATGTAAACATCTTCTATCCAGGTAAATGACTACTAAAATAATCACATTATCAGAACTGACCGATCTAAAATTTAAAAACTTACGGTTTTGGCTCGCTCTTTGTCAGATCCAACCTCTCAGTTAGCACCGAGTAAGACAACCGACACACTCTACCATCCTTTTCAATAAAGAGAGAAAACATCCTTTGTCACTTCAATAGCAGACTGTGTATTTTTAGGGATTAGTCAAAATAAAATATTTTTTTAGAGAGTATATCCAGGAAATATTAAGTATTTATACAGAATCTCTGATTTCTGTATTGCTATGATTAATCACACGTATAGCTCTGAACACTGATATACAAATACAATAATATAAAGATACATTATTTAGTTGCTGAACATACTGAAAAAAAACATATAATACTAGACTTACAGTTATACCAATATATAATTAAATGACTTTTACTCTGGCTGGAATCCCGTAACAAGTTTGATCAAGGATATATAAAGGTATGAGTAAATGTATGATCTACAGCTAATTAGTGAAGCTACTTCTTCAGAAAGGTTGGAACGCTTCAGTTCAGAGTAATAGATGGAATGACTTAACTCAAAGCCCATTCTCTATTTAAAATATTTTTGATAACAGCTTAGATGTACCATCTGACTTTCATAGCCATTACAGAGTTAATTTTACAGCTACTGTGAAAGAGGTACCCAATGAACTTGTAAAAAAATGAGGATGCTACTAACAAATGGTTATAATAAGAGTATATTGGATTAAGTTGTATCATACAGGTGATCTTGATTTATTATCTATGCAATTATTATTTAGATATTTATGATTCTGAATCAACTCAAAATAAAATATCTCCTCACAATGATCATATTCAGGTATGATTAATGTCAGTCATTTCCCAGAAATAGACACCAGGGGCGGGCATGGAATAATTCCAATATAATGTTTATGGTGAAATTGAAATTCTCCAGTCACACTTACACCAATAAACATTCAATCAAAGTTTTTTACTTGAGCCTTCTACTGGTACCTTTTTTCCCTATACAAGCATTACCTAAATCATTAATTACCTAGTGGTAGCTTAAATCTGCTAACAGGCCATATTTCATAAGTCCTGAAATTGATGCAGTATGTTTGCAAAGTGTACACCATCAGGTCACTCACAGACAGTTTAATTTGTAGAGTTTAAGTTTGTAATTAATAACATCATTTAGAATAAAAAGCAAACAAATCACGATATTAGAATGCATGCATAATCTGTAAAAACAACAGAGCTACAACAGAGTTTTTACATAGAAATGTAAAAAAAAATTATTTTACCCAAACAGCAAATAAAATCACCATTGGATGTAACTACCCCGCTGTACCCCTACTGGCAACTCTGTTTGGGAACACACTCTTCATGTGACTATTAGCAAGAAAAAACATGTTATATGTAAGCAATGTGGTCATCAGCAACCCATAATGCAAGTGCTTCACTCAAGGTCCTGATCCAGTTCATGATTGCTGGTGTGCAAATGCCCGGATACAGACACTGGTGGATATTGATAGCAATGTTTGCCTGAATGTACTTACTTAATGATATACACTATAATAATAATAATATATATTCAATAAAGAACCCTTACTGGAAGGAGCCATTCAAAGGTGCTGTACAAATAATATGTAACATAATAATACCCCAAATATGTCTGTAAAAACCCTGTGATTTAAAAGATAATAATTATTTATCTGTGAAATCGACCTTGAACAGGTGTGTATTTAGAACAGATTAAAAAATTTCAAGAGATGACGCATTTCTAATATCTGCTAGCAACCTATTCCACAAAGTGGGGGCTACAACACTAAACGCACAGTCGTCACAAGACTTGAGCCTCGACACTGGCACCTGCATTAGAATCTGACTGGATGACCTGAGTTTTCGAGATGACTTTCTAATGGATACCAGTTCACATAGGTATTCTGGCGCCATATCATCAATAGATTTATAAGTTATTAATAAAATCTTCAAATGGATACAGGTAACCAATATAGTTTATGAAGGGGTGATATGATCATATTTTCAAGTATTTGTCACTATGTGAACAGCACAATTCTGAATTCGTTGAAGGAGATTAATGTTATAATCAGATATGCCACATAACAGGGAGTTACAATAGTTTATACGAGTTGTAACAAAGGCATGGACTACAGTTACAAGTGCTTCTTGTGTCTAAAATTCTTTTAAACAGTGGATGTTCTTAAGATGGTAGTAGGCAGCTCAGCATACTGATGCGACATGTTCATACATGTTAATACATTGGTCAAAAATAACCCCTAAATCTTTTACTAACCCATTAGGGGTAATCGGGGATGCACCCATCTGTAATGCTGGTGTCTGGGACAGGTATACATTGTGAAAACCAGAGGACCAAGAACTGAACCCTGTGGTACACAAGATAACAAAATCTGAACATCAGATAAAATACCATGAACAGTCACTCTCTGGGAGTGTTGTTCTTGATAGGGTCGAAACCATTCAAGTACTTTGTCTGACAGACCAAACATGTCTTTTAATTAGAGAAAAGTACATTATGGTCAAACTGTATCAAATGCAGCAGACAGGCCCAGAAGAACAAGTATTACTGGCTTACCTCGATCAATTGATATCATAATATCATTGTTCACCATAACCAAGGCCGTTTTAGTGCTGTGATCACTTTTATAGGCAGACTGTAGTCATTCATTAAGGTTATTATTGATTAAATATTTGTTTAGAAGGAAAGCAACTGCCTTTTCTATAATTTAGATAAAAATGTAAGATTTGAAACAGGTCTGTAATTGTTTAGAATATTACAGTCCATAGTGTGGTTTTTTATTAATGGTTTTACAAGGGCAGCTTTCATGGATCTTGGGAAAACACCCAGATATAATGATTTATTAACTATATCTGTAATTGGGTTTATCAGAACATCCAGACAATCTTTCACAAGCCATGTAGGCATAGGATCAACTGCACAGAAAGCATTAGATGACCTTTTCAGCAATTGTCTGATATCAGTCTCCATAATAGGCTCAAATGTACCAATCATGGATATGATATGAATTTCTGTTTTACATTCATTCCTGTTTTCCCCCTCCATATTAGCATTTTTAACCCATATATAGCAAAACCAAGGTGCTGATATGCCATCATAAATCCCAAACACACACAGAACACACCAGTTGTTCGACAGCACTAGTTTTATCCTTCCACAGGGATTTGTTCTATTATAAAAAAAAAATTAATAGCTATTAATGACTTGTGTGACCCTGTCCTCAATCTAGATTATGGTTTTGGGTTTTACCATGGGTTGGAGATCTTTTGGAAGTATCACCCTGGGGTTAAATTATGGCAATACCTTTCACTGTGAGTGTGTATTTACAAAATATAAAACAAGTTTTCTGGGGCCCAGATCACAGTCAGCTAATCACACCATGCCAGTGGACATTCAACTGCCAGTGTATTGGGATAATGACTTAGACAACATAATTGGTTGAGTGTGTTGCATCATTGCCCAATAAAGAGAGGTTGTGCCAACACTGAAGCACAAATGAATTTTGACCAGTTCTGTATTATGATGATGACACGAGTGGAACTTTTTATGGTGTTTCTGATCGGTTTAATTTTATGCCAAACAATTAGATTGCCAGGTTGTGTAGGAAAACAAATCACTTGTTCAACAATGGCTTTCACGTGTCCCTGAAAGTTGTTAATGTCTGTGCCTGAAAATCTGGGTGTATAAAATTACCCAGTCACCTGTATATTTCAACCAGTTTTTAAAATGACCGTTAACAGTACTCATTACAATAATATTGATAAATACCAATGTAAGGAAGGACCTTGAATATAGGGTGAACTCTTACATTAGCTTTATTAACATTATAATAACTTGCATAGATTTATGATGAGTTGGTATACGGAGTAATGGAAACTTATACCAGTTAGCTGCTGTATATTCAGCACCATGGTTGGCATGTAACGAAGTAAGATTTCATCTAACTACTTTTACTTGTAATGAAGTAGTTTTATTTGTGATAACGTTACTTTTCACTTTGTTACTCTCAGTTAATTCACGATATTTTTGCGTGATGGCGCTCCATCCGGAGATATTTCATTTTAATCGCCAGGTGAATCCATTTGACAGGAGATTGATTGATATTTTACAGCCACTTTTGTGCACATGGTAGGCTAAATGGGCCAAGCGACCTCCAAAGGTAATGAACAAAGACAAAAATGAAACACCCTTCAAATATGCCCATGTCCAGATTTGAACTCGGGTGGAAATGGTCTGTAGTCCAACGCGCTACCAACTAGATCACATAGGCAACAATCCATTTGGCAGAAGGATTATTAATACTGTATAATCCACGATCCGGATTCAGTGCGATCAGTCTGAATTCTATAGTGATTATGACGGGCGTGAATGTGGAGAGCAAAGTAGAAAGCGGGGAACTGGAAATGGGTTCAAGGCAACACCTGTGACCATATCTGTCGATGATGTTTCAATTCTTGTTGAGGAAGAGCCTGAGGTTCATCTTGATGAGTCCATCTACAGAGACGATGGCAGTCGTGGCATGGCCACTCATCAAAACAAACACTCCCCAGCCAACTAGTGCCTGTTCATTGCAGCTGGGCATATCTTCACCCCAATGAGGGCGCGAAATGGTGACACCTACTTTGAAAATCAGTTTTTGCTGAAGAGAACTCACGGTGGCAGCACATTTACACATCTGTGAATTTACTTATCTCTTGTATATTTCATTATTAGTTCTTGTATTACAATAAATTTTATCTTCTACTTCAATTACTTTTACCTCAGGTGGATTTTACAAGTTTACTTCTACTTAAGTAGATTTGAAGAGGTTTACTTGTATTGAAGTACAAAATAAAAGTAATTCAGTCAACCCTGTTCAGCATATGCACACACAAAAATCCTTTAACATAGCTCATATGCATGCATATATGATAGTTTTCCGTTTACACTGATTGCTGCTCATGTATCCATGATACTGCTATATCCTATACAAAACACCTGATTTCTGTATCAAATTGGGCTAATCAAAGGTGGTATAACTAACACCTTCAGAAGAAATGACTAATCTTCTTTACCTTTCTTGAAGTTATTTATTTAAACAAGTGTAACCCTGTTGCACTCTAAGCTGGCCATTCTAAATATACAGATATGTCATCCTAAATAGAAAGCACTTTTAAGCATTCTGAACACACATTATTCTGAATATAAACGTGAAATGATAATTTTAGTTATTTGCAGAAACCTTTTGGAGTAATGATACTGATTCTTTTAGACAATGCAAAACTAAGTAGTGGTACCTTGTATTATGATAGTATAGTAAGTATATTAAGATGGATGGAGAATTTCCCAGAAACTTAAAACTATTATATTTATAAATGATTGTGATATGTAAGTTAAGAATAAGGATTCGTGCAGCATCTACACAATAATATCCTTCTAAATTTTATATAGCATACAGGATAATTTCAGCAAGACAGTGAGATTCCAAAAGTTTGATCTCTTCACTTTATTGAAACCGTAAGAAGATGACAAAAACAAACATTACGAAAGAATACTGTTTAGAAGATCCACCCCAAAAGCAAAACCTGTTATAAAACAAACAAAAAATCGTTCATCCTAATTCGTCGCTTGTCATGAACATATCTGGCTAAAAAGTATGCATGAGCTCAAACTTACCTCTAGAAGGAGAGCAATATGGTTTGGTCCAACTGCAATGTTCTGTATTGTGTGCCCTCTTAGTGGATGAAGTGCACTCGGACAAGAGTAACCATAATGACTAATTCTCTCCGATATATCTTTTAACCTAGAACAAAACAAAAACTGAAATGCAGGAGAGGCTGTCTGAGGAACAAACAGATCAGTTTCATTTAAAAGGGAACCCAACAAACCTGTTAAATGTTCATATTATGGGGTTATCATTAAATAAATTGATTTTCAATGTTCACATGACATTTAACATGAATGAAGTATCATGGCCACAACCAAACAAGAAAGACAATCACCCATCAAGAGTGATTCAGCCGAATCATCTTTGATTTCTGAATCATCTGGCTCAAAAAGATATGATGATTGATGTTTTACAGCCACTTTTGTGCACCTGGCAGGCTAAATGGACTAAGTGACCTCCAAAGGTAATGAAGCTAAGTCAAAGATGAAACAACCTTCAGATATGCCCATGCCGAGACTCAAACACGGTGGTAGTGATCTGTGATCCAACACACTATCGCTAGATCACAAAGGCCCCCCCTCAAAAAGATATGACTATATATCAAATGAATTAGGCGTGCCACCACTACCTTACTCTTCTTCCCGACATACAATCCTCAACATCAGAAATGTACAATTTACCTCAGAATCAGTTGATATTACTGATACAATGAAAAAAACCTCCAGTGACGTCACAACTGCTAATTGCATTCACTAGAAGGTGCAGTGCTTACAGTTACACTCTTGCAGGCACTGAAGCACTACCAAATACAGGCATTATTTAACTAGGACTATTTCTTTGAAGATTCACAACAGTGTGTAAACTATTATTTTGACACAAGCAAGCTATTTCTACAATTTAGAAATAAAGTGTTCAGCCTTTAAAAAAGGGATTTAATTATATTTTTCTCACTAGTTCTTTAATAACACCTGTAAAGTATAGGAAAACACCTGATTAAACACAAATATTAATGTAACCTCAACCATATTATTTAAGAAGTGAACAGGTCTAATTGCAAGTGACACATTGATAACAGATGATGGGTAGTCCAGCAAACTGGCTAATTAACCAATCTACATGTAATAATTTTGTAGTAGTCTTTAGATATATCTTTTGATATCAGTGTATGTTATAATTTTAGATTAATTAGGCCACACAGAGCTGTCAGAGGTAATGTAGTCTTATTTCAGATTACAAGACATAAAAAATCACTAGACTACCCCACGACATATGCATTTAACAAGTACAATGTCAGTTGCTTCTTATTGGCAAATTACAAGTACAACAACTATTTGGGAGTGTCTTTAATCACATGTATATCACCTTACCTAACACTTTAAAAGCGAGAAAATTTTTATTAAAAAATATGGATCAGAATTACCCATTTTAGCATTTAGATAATAGATCTACTTCAGAAACGATGCTGATGCTTTTTAGATATGAACAAAGTGGCCAAAGCTTAACATTGATAGATCACATTATTTATTCAATGTAAATAAGGCGAAGTAGTTTGGTTGGATTTTAAAACATATTAATATTTAATTTTTAGGGGTCAAAATTAGAATCAAGAATGGTAGTCTAGTCTCCACACCGCATGAATAATCAGCAAAACTGTCGACCAAGATTTACGTAAAAGCATTATTATGTATAGAATTCCCAGTGTAATATGTTTAAAGTCTATGTGAAATAGATAAATAATATATTAATCGAACAGTGACAAAGAACAACGCAGTTCGGTGAAAATTCTTTGGCGTTTTGCACCACGCCATGGCAAAATCGTACTGCATCCTACGGACTTGAGCCCATTTCAAAGCTGTTTTTACCTATCATTCAGCTGGTCTTCTGTGCCAGGAAGTGGATGAACAACAAAATGCAAGCTACTCATTCTGAATTATTCAGTAATTGTTCTCAATCACTGCAATAAACGCAGAATTCCGGTGAAATATACCATGTCACACACTTTCACCTAGTACACTTTTGCTTATCTCTGCGCTTGTTAGCTGTGCAAACAATGAGCGCTGATTGGTTGAATCACCACAGGAATTTCGAAAACCGAGTATTTAGTTCTTAACGTATATTTTCATGGGCTGTGAAAGGTGATAAAACTAATTAAAATGCCGCACTGGAATGTAACACCAACTTTAGACAGGAACTATCTAATCAGCAATAAATAGGTTATATGAAAGAGGATCATCTACAAATGAGATGGCATAAGAATGATCTTGAAACATACAGCGTATGACCATAAAGTTGGTGAATCATAAAAGATATAGTCTATAGATCTACATATTCGATATTGATATTAATTAAAATAATTAGAAGTCTAAACAAATCATCAGACAGTGATTAGATTTAGATCCAGTTCAGGGATGTATTCAAGAACTAGACTCTATTCAGTGAACAAGTTTAGATATAATTCATAATATAACAAAACCCAGATTTCCTTCTCAATGTTGAATGTATGAAGTAGATCTATATCTACAACTCTCATTTGACTTGTACTGTAGACTTCTAACTGTTGTTGATACTTTTGGCATGACAAGATCCCTATACTATAGATACTAATATATCACTAGTATGTGAGTGTAGCGGCGTATCAGTCATCAGACAGATAATTTAGAATATTCACAAATTCTGTTTATATACAATAAATGACATTATAGTACATGACTAATAACAGAGGAAATTGAAGGACAGCCATAAGCATAACCATAAAGGCTGTCTTCCCACCTGCCAACTGAATATAAATATACAATAAATAAAACATGACAACTGTGAAGAAAAACATTCTACTGTATCATCCATGATTTATACATGTAGCATTCAAGTTACAACCAGTTGTTATTTAAAATAGAAGAACATTCAGATCATCTATGTATATATACTGATTAGAAATAGAATAAGTAACAGGATGCCCCTGATAGCGATATATATCTCATTTGAGATATGAAACATATCAGGATTAATGTTTTTACCAGATAGAAAGGTATTTAAACCCTGTGCACCCATGGTAGATACCTCTGGTTGAAACATGCAAGTTTAGGGAAAATGGTAGAAAATAGGTAGAAACTGGGTAATCACTTGATAATTACATTAGAAATTTATCTGCATGGGATTTAGTAATTTGTTCAGAAGTGTACATTATGTGTAGTACACATGTTTGTAGTTACATTTAAATCTGTTTTGTTTATGAGCATGTACATAGTAATAAATACAATATATATCAGGGTTTTTATTCTCAGTAACTTAATTTTTTGTCAAATTATTTGATGAAATCTGAAGTACCACAAACAAGTTGACTGGACACAAAAACACAAGTCTTAAAGTCTAATAGACATTATTCACTAATTATCATTAGTAATTTGATCAATGAGTAATTCTCATCAGTAATTTGATCAATCAGCATATAAATATTTAATAAATATTTGATGACCAGGTGTTGGTGTCATGGCTTTTATAACAATCAAATGTGAGAGAAACAATGAGAATCTAGCTACTTGTGTATGCACCAGTGTATTTAATGCTCAAATATCAACTTATCCTCCCTATTGGGTGGTCTCAAAGTTCTGCACAGTGTGTCATTGAAATCTCTATACTGAGCCAAGATGGTGTCAGATTGGGCATGGATGGGCCATTACAAGTTATCAAAGCACCAAAGAACCTTACAAAACTTCGTTGAAGTACCATCACAATGTGCAACAATGTACTTTAGATCTAGAGTCACCAATCCATGAAGAATCGAGTCTCTGAAAGGAGACCATTTCACTATCTTCCCCACATTAGCACAGAGTATATCTTGGTATTGGGTAAAAAAACTCCAGTTTCTTGGCCTCAGTCAACTTCACTCGTAGAATACTTTGCAAAGCATTGGTTGTGCCAAATCCAAAATCTACTTGCCTGGATTGTTTCAGACTTATGGTCACATCAACATCAAGCAATTTTTTTGTGGATGCTTCCTCTTGCAGAACACTGGCTTTGATGAATATGGTCATCAGTCCATGCAAAACAACATCGAGGTCCTTTGCAAGGAAAGGAATCATGGGCCAATCACTCTGGTATTTTGTCAAAAAGGGTTGCAGTCATTTAGCAGCACATACCAAGGATTCAAACTTTGGAAGAAGCAAGTCATAGGTAGGAATCTTAGATTCTGGCTTTTTCATAGTCTCGACTATATACATGACAATGCTTGGCCAGATCTCAATAGCTCTCTAAGCCACAGGCATACTATCAAGCCACCTTGTTGCACAGAATTACTTGGGAAATGCTGTGCTCATTGTAATATTGATCAAGTCTTCTTTGCATGTTGGAGCATCTTCAAATAAGTAGAACAGGCTACAAAATAATTTCTTCAACGCCAATATTGATTTTTTTTATGTCAGTGCCAAGAGCACTGTGAACAGTGTGGAGAGAGCTGCTGCTAAGTTTCACAATCTTGGCCACATTTGGATCATAGTCATTCTTATATTTCATGAGCTTGGCCAGGATGACAATAAAGATCACTGACTTTTCCCTGACTTTTAGATAAAAATAAAATTCCCTGACTTTTCCCTGGCCATAGTTTTCCAGATCTAGTAGGAAGAATGTGTGATTTGATGTGCCTGCATCAAATCTAATAGCTGAGCAGAAGAAAGGTATCAACTCACAATCTTCCCAGGAAAGAGCTATGTTATATTTGCAACTAGGCTGAATAAACTTGGCAGCAAGCCTATGTCCAGAGGATTCTGCTAGGTGCAGAAAGTCAAAGACAAGGATCTTATAAAAATTATGCCATTGTACTTTGGTGAACCATCAGAAATGTGGTTCATGTGATTGTCAGATGAGACAGCAAACCATGATACCATTTTTGCAAAATTCAAGGAATGTTTTCAGGCAACAGTATCAGCTAGGGAACATGAAAACGGAGAAAACGGAAGCTTTTAAAAATTGTAAGATTTTACCATCTGAAGAGGTGAAGACAAATATAGATAAACTGTCAAAACCTGTCCAATGATTAAAGAAGTCAAAAGATGATATCCTGGATTACAAGATAAACTGTTATGTGATGGCTGGGGAACCCAGCTGGATAGACCAAGTTGCAAGAATGGCTAGAACAATTTGTGGAACATCATCAGCACAATCTACAAATGTGCTTCTAGCTGCAATCTGCCTGAAAATGAACTGGATGCTCTCAACCATCCCCATCACTCACAGACACAGAAAAGCAGGCATTCTGTAATAAGCTATATTATAGAAATGTGCAATATTACCAGACAATTCCCAGCATCACATTCCAGACAGTGATTATTGTATCAGTAATACATATATTAATATGATGGTTATAATGGTGAACCTATGAACTATCTATAGTATAACGTTTTATGGTGGATTTATTATCATATGGGATCACCAATGAAATCCAGTTGGGTTGTCATTCTGAAAACCTTGGGGGAATTTTTTTATATGCAAATTAGTGCCTCCATTATCGTAAAATCTATTTTATTTAATATTGTTGAAAGTATGCTCGATGCTGTCACAAAATGGTGTTCATTCCTATATTTTCAAGGTCAATTATTAAGATAAACACTACTGGGAACTATTAACATATATATTTCTTCCGAATATGCAAATTAGCCACCGGCATTATCGGAAAAGGCGTTTGACAGCATTAACAGTGATACACTGTGGAAACTACTACGACATTACGGCATGCCAACCAAACTGGTCAACTTGATTAAGAACAGCTACAAAAGAACACGGTGTAGAGTAACCAACGGAGGATAACTAGCCATGCAAGCGTTTCTAAGTGAAAACAAGGTTGCTTCTTTTCCTTCTGGTCATCGACTGGATTATGAAGATATGCACAAAGCAGAGAAGAAATGGAAGATATGGAACTGTTATCCCAAGTCATTAACCAATCCAGGAGAAGACCAATGAACTGATAGCCATCTCTTCACCATTGGGCCTAAATGTATATAAAGGGAATACAAAAATACTCATGGTAAATACAGCTACCACGGAGCCAGTGAAACTGGAAAGTAATCAAATTGACGAGGTAGAGACCTTCACGTACCTGGGTAATGTCACTGACAAGCATGATGGTACAGATGCGGATGTTAAAGCAAATATTGGCGAAAGGAGCATTTATACAGCTCAAAAACATCTGAAGCTCTAATTAAGGTATTGTCATTGCACACAAAGATATTGCCCGTTTAACTCCAACCTGAAGTCTGTACTACTGTATGGAGCAGAGACATGGAGGACAACTAACACCACCACCAAAAAGTACAGACCTTTATCAATAACTGTCTGAGAAGAATCCTCCAGATTTGCTGGCCATACACCATTAGTAACAGTGACTTGTGGGAGAGAACACATCAATTGAATGCTGGACCAATCCGGTCGCAACCCAGTTCGCACGATATTTCAAGGGAACAAACGGCACACATGCTAAAATGCTGCGATAATCCGGCTATTCATGCTTTGAATGTTGTTGATACTTGTGTTCTTTAAGATGATGACAGAATTTTGAATAAATGATCTAGTAGGTAAAATGACAGTTTCGGTTATTTATTAAAGTTTTCTGTCCTGACAAATTTAGGTATCTGTTCATCCCTATACTTAGGGATCTGACATAAGGCGTGGAGGAACGTTTACTTAGTGGTGAACCGAAAAGTACGAGTATTAGCTGTTATAATATAGAGGCAGTGGTATATTAACCCTATAAGCATAATAAGCACTTGGAGGGACCTCTCAGAAATTTTTCATAGCTGAATTTACCATTTAAATTATTAAATTAATTCAAAACTACTTGAGTAATTGAAGTAAAAGTAGAAGATAAACTTTATTGCAACACAAAAATAATAATAAAATATAGCCGAAGACCAGTCACAAAAGGGAGACACTAGAAGAAAAGCAAGTAATATTGCAGATAAGATGCAAGAGCTATAATTCGTGTTTATGTTTAATTTCGTGCAGATCTGTATGTATCATTAGCTGACCAACTGTACACTTCACGAGATGAATTTGAAAAAGATGCAAAAGAAATGTTACTAGATGTTGATTACAAGGCAGCTACAACGTATCAGACAAAAGGTACCCAATGACGGAGTTACACTAGAAATATATCTGAATGCCAGAGATACATTTCGTATCACCAGCTTTTACACAATTGTTGACAAACTTGCAACTGAGATGAAAAAAAGAGGAGAGATATACAAAGAAATAGCAGAGAGATTTTCTTTTCTAAGTGATGTACCATAAAATGTCACGTCATCATCTACTAACATTGAAAGGTAATCTCAGTGCTGTCAAAAGCCGACTGATGCTTACCCAGAGGACTTCAACAGTAATTTCTCAGTTGGACTTCAGCAGTTTCATTTATATGTGCGCCATAAGTTTATAAAATAATTTTAGAAGACAATATTGAATGTGCCTTTCTAAATGTAGATATTGCCTTTCGTATATTTTTAATATTAATGGTCACAAATTGCTCAGCTGAGTGTTAATATTCACGGTTGAAATCTATTAAAAATCCCCTCAGATCAACTATGCAACAAGGCAGGCTGGATGCCTTATCTCTAGGATCTGATCAAAGACTTAGCAAAGAAAAAAAGTAGGAGAAAATTATTCAACTATAAATAAAATGGAACCATACAGAAATAAATATTATTTTGCTTCTTACTGTAAGCATCTGAGGTGTTGAAATGTTGTCTGTGTAGGTTTCTTTTGAACCACCGTAAATTACTGGTGAATGTAAACTGTGGTGTCAAAGTAGTTATCTAGTGTATGTAGTAACTCGGCATTGAACCACACGCACGCGTTGTTTACTGCGAGTTGTGGTATCAAATGGTATTGTTTGTACGTGCTTCAACCTTTGTACGTAACCTGCATGTAACCACTTCCCTGTGGGCGTGACATATTTATCAATCACTCAATCAATCGATTTTTATTTCGGAATTGTATAAAAACATATGAAATAAATTATTTTAAATTAAAGATTGTATCATAGTTAGTGGTATACAGTCATACAGTCCCAAGCCACGGAACAGAGTCCTGTAGACTGTAACCTGAAAACACTATTTCATTGTTTAATTTGTTTAACAAAGTAATATCATTATTAATTTAAAGGTATTCCATAGCTTAGAAAAATAAAATAATGCACGTATAATAAAACAGGACAAAACATTTAGGATCATACGTGTCCATACTGAAGCACTCCACCCACCCACATGCCTCAGCCAACCCACACCCATCGGTTTAACAGAGCTAGAAATAATAATATAATCAATCGCTGTACTGCCGAATTACGGTCCTGCGGAATCTAGAATAGAAACCAGATACACGTAACAGCGTCTGATTGGCAGTATTAGTGTATAGAATTATGTAGATAAATGATTTCATATTTGTAGCCCTTTTTGGGTAATGCATTGTGATGTTACAACAGTCCCAGTTGGATGGGTTTGCAGTTTCATTGCTGTGGAGTGACGGGTACTATATATTCATGCGCAGTTCTACATGCAGTAAAAAGGTTGTTTAGATGATGATGATGATGATGATTGGTGTTTTACGGCCACTTTTGTGCACGTGGTAGGCTAAATGGGCCGAGCGAACTCCAAAGGTAATGAAGCGAAGTCAAAGATGAAACAACCTTCAGATATGCCCACGCCTGGATTCGAACACGGCTGATAGTGATCTGTAGTCCAACACACTACCGCTAGACCACGGAGGCGCCCTAATCATGTTGCTTAATGGAGAGGGAATAGTAACTTGTGTAGGAAATTAAGGACATTTTTGACACCTGTATTGTATATATATATCAGCCAGTTTTAATACACGCAAGTGTTTGAAAATCAGTTCTATGTGAGCATAATAGGTTGCGCCAGATATGACTCTAATAATTTTTTGGTTGTATTATGACCAGTTTCTACAAGTGAACACCATAGGCAGGCCCCCCCCAGAGCGTTACTCCGAATGAATGTTACATACAGATACACCAGAGAATAAGATAAGATTTTAAAATGTTTTTTATTCAGTACGTGTTTCGCTTTGTTTATAGCAAAAAAATTATCGAGATACGTTTTGTTTAATGACTTTGATGTGCTCATTCCATTTTAGATTTTGATCAATGAACACCCCTAGAAATTTAACACAATTTGTTTTAGTTATAATTGTATTGGTTAAGCTTTATTTCCGTAGTAATATTTTGGGAATTTATCTTTGAAAATATAATATAATTTGTTTTTGATAATTTAATGAGAGCTTATTTGCTCGGAACCAATCAGTGAGACTATCAAGTTCCCTAGTCATAGCTGATAAGTAGCCCAGAAACATGTGTAGGTCTACGTATATATGTATAGATATATAGGAAGTGTATAACATTTTATATTTAGATTGATGCATGTATAGTTTATTTATGTTTAGATTTATTGAGGTAGCGGTCTCAAAGGATGTTTAGAGATGTTGATGTTCTGAGCCAGTGCCATTGTATATATATCCTAAAACGCACACGCGTGCGCACACACAAATATAATATATGTGTGTGTGTGTGTGTGTGTAAAAGAGAAGAAAGTTGTGCCCCCCCCCCCATGAATGTACGGTCACCGCGTGATATCTGTCCATGCTCTAAACATGCACTGAACCAGTTCTAATTTTGTTGAAGGGCGATCTCTTATGACTCTATTCTGGAACATACCCCAGACATTCTCGATTACGTTGAGGTCAGGTGACTGACTGAATCACTGGATCACCTGGACATCATGTTCATCTAACCTGGTCTGCACATTAAGCGTATGAACTGGTGCATTGTCGTATTGAAATATAAATGGGATCATGACATTCCAAACATATTCCGAACGGAATCCATAAGATTATGATCCAGAATATCAATAAAATCAGTACTTTTCATGATACTAACCACGATGATTAATTTACCAACTCCATGGTAAGAAACACATCCTCATACCATTAAAGAAATAGAACGTATCCTGGTAAATCCTAAAATATTTTCTGACTCATTGCCGTCCCCCTTTTCTCGCCATACCCTCATTCGTCCACCATAAAGTCAAGATTGAATCTCAACTCATCCGAAAAGACAATTCTGGACCCGTCATCTTGTGTGTTCCATTCTGTAACTCTGGTACGCCACCGGATTCTAGCAAATTTGTTGTTCGAACCAATGAGTGGTTTCCTTCTGGCGACTCTACTGTAAAGAGCTCCTTTATGAATCCTTCTCCTGGCAGTTCATTGCGAAACCACTTTGCCTATCCGGCCATTCTACACGCGGTTAACAGTTTCCAAGCATAGGAATCGTTGTTGCTGCAAAACACGTTACAGCGTCCTGTCTTCTCGGAGTGTTATCTTCTTTGGGCGTCCAGATCTAGCCCTCATAGCACAACTGCCAGTCTGTACGAACCTCCGTCATACCTTAGAAACGGTTCTTCGGCTGTTGTTCATCTGTATGGCAATACGGTTGACCGTTACTCCAGCCTGCAGCATACTGATCATCGTCCATCTCTGCTCTGCTGTCAGGTCTCTGTCACACCCCATCATAAAGTAGCGCAGACATAATGTTACTTATTCCAGTCAGGCATTCATATGTACAAACCACATTCAAATTATGGTGTTTTTGTTTTCACTTGTAATGAAGCTATTGCCAATTTTTTGTCGAACTGTTTCTTGGCTATATTGGTAAAAATGTATCATGGGACTAAACGTTTGGTAGGGATCTGTAGACCAAACCTTTATATGGGTTTCAGGAGCGAGTAAATGGTACTACTTCGAGGAATGTTGCATCTGAAATGTTGTCAAAGAAACCCAGTGTTGCATTGTTAACACCATTTATGCGTAAATTGTATAATTGACTTGCACGAATAATATTAAAAGTGAAATAGGAAACACTTTACCAAGAAAATAAAAAAGATGCATTTATAAGAACAATATTCTTTAGCAAGGATTGATTATCCTCCTACAACAATGAATGATACTGGAAATAAAAAAAAAAAAAAAAGGTTAATTACAATTGTAGTAGCATCATCGGGGGCGGATACAGGATTACTTGGGTGGAGGGGTCTAAACAAAGCTGAAGCCATTATGCGAAGAGTGCCGAGGAAAAGGTGGGAATAAAAAAGGGAAATCAGATAATACTTAGATATCTTCTGAAGCACTACAAAATTCGTATTTTTCAAATGTATATTTTGTATAAATACTGGAAAAAGTAGAGAATCCCGTGAAGAAAGACCCATTGTATGAGACTCGCTGATTGGTTCAGTGTATATACAGATTGTCAGGATGGGGGGTTACTCGATTTGTTACTAGAAACATGAAAGTGTTCCCAGTCATAATGTGACATATTGTGCATGGTGTCACTAAATGCTTAATAAGCAGACTGACTATTTATTAAGGAGCATATTTATGAGAAAGAAACAATGATGTTTAAAATATTTATTACTTCATGTAAATCTACGTCAATTAGTCGAAAAGGCTGGCCTTGAACAAACATCTAGGCTGTTCTTTAATGAACCTATCTGCAAATTTTGGGAAATCGATATGTTTACTGTAATGTATTTTCATTAATGTTAAGGCAGAAAAAAATATGTCGGCCATCCGGCACCTCAATTGGCTTTTGATTAGCCTCGACACAGAGAAACTACGCTCTGCTTCCGCATATGTGACAGGCAGAGTACATGCTAATACCAGTAAAATTATAATGCTCGGAAAGGAATATGGATCTGCAGATACTAAGAATTTCATCAAAATATCAGGTAAATCGACCCTGTCAGATTGCCCAGACCACATATTGAACCATCTGTATACTGCGTTATCTAATGACCTCTGAGTTGGCATGTCGTTATGCCATGATTCAAATTGCTCTCGGAGAGGCATCCCTAGTTTGACCATTAAAGATGGTATTAGATTCAGCAAAGTACTCACTGGCCAGCAGTTGTCTGGAGAGAAACAGTTCTGCAATTGTTGCAGTAAGATACCAATAAAAGGAATGCCAATTGATCTCTTCTAATAAAGAAGAGGTGTGTCAGCAGGTACATTCGACCTATTACCCTGAACCCTTGGTATTTCCTCTTCAGTACCTATATATGAAGCCAGCTGTTTTACTTCGTCGTACCATGACCCCTCAAACATTGAATCTCTGATTTGATATTGTCAATCATTGTGTATGCATCAAAGATGTCAATATCTCTTCTTTGTAGTTTAGCTGTTAAACCTTTCAAATAATTCAAACTATTCTTCAATACTGTGAAGCCAACAAAGATGACAAAACTTTGCAGACTATTTTTCAAACCATGAACCGTAGTCTTGGTGTCGCTATCCCAATTCCAACGACTTTCATTAACCTCTGTATAAACATGTGGATTAACCATAGCATCAAGGCTAGTGACCACGTGTTCATAAAGCTAACCAAATGTTTCCAAGTCTCTTTCAACCCAGCGTGGTTTGCACAATCCTTTAAGTTTCTGCGGCGAGTATTGGGGCAATATTATTTAAGTACAAGCTCCAGGAAATATTTGCCTCTTTGGAGAATTGTTAAAATAATTGTACTTACTAAGTTATTAATTAACAGACAAATCACAATTATACTTCATTTTATGCTAAGTAACTTAGTATAAAATGAAGTATAATTGTGATTTGTCCGTTAAATAATAATGCTATCAGACACAATACATAATACTCAATGTGTGGTTATTTAAGAATGACAAATTCGCAGTACTACTACTAGTTATTATGTCGCCAAATGGTATATTACATTTAAAAATGGAGGATCTCTACTAGAGGGGGGGCCTTGACCACTCCCCCCCCCCCTGTAGATCCGCCACTGATAATTACTCCTAAATGGCATTTTCCTCAGCAACAATCAAGGTAAGGCATATTAATTTATACTAAATAATAATTTAGAATGAGTCTTGATTAAAGGATACTTGTACATGAATAGCTTTTTAGCCTTGGTGGGTAATCTGATCCTAAATGTACATTAACTTACATGTACCATGTATACATTCACTAACAGGTTTATTTTAAATTAGACAGCTCAAAATGAACAAAGCCTCTACAGATACATAGTTAATATATAGATTAGCAAGCAGTGTGTTAATTAAGAGAATTGTCTAACTATCTTTTTTTTTATTGGTTAAACCTATATATTATAGCAATCTCGGGAGACGATTAACCTTATTAGGAGAAGATAAACCTATTTCTATTGCACTCTATAAAAAAGGCGATCGCCAGAATTCCGTATTTATAGACCCCTTGTTATTAATATGCACGTATATGGTGTGCAAGTTGATCAAGCAGATACTACGTTATCATATAGCTGAACACCTAGTACACCTGTACACCTGTATGCTGTAAGTATCCAACATTGACTTAACAAGCGTCACTAATGGGAATCACGTGCAATCACTGATAACAATGCATAACCTGATTTCCTATTTCGATCAGAAGTTTATGGTTGATATTTATTTATTTTATATTTTAAGCAAGGCAGTTAATACTGCATATACTGTCACAGTAACATGCGTGTAAAGTTAGTGGTAATCGATCGGAATACACCTACAACTAGTTGCCAGCTGGATTCGTCAATTTCACAAAGAATGCCACCAGAGAGCTGTAGTTGATGGCGCACATTCCAGCAATATACACGTTACATCAGGGCTGAGGAAAAGGAATATTTCGTATACCTTATTATTCCCATTATTAATAAATGATCTCTCGTCAGTTATATCCAATTCCAGGTGAGGTTACGTGCTGGTGCTTACTATACCTACTACATCGCCATGAAAATATTAGTAGGGAGGGAATCTTCGTGCACCTTCTTTGGACCAACATTTAGCACCGTCCCATCGCTTGGGAAGTGAAATAAAACAGAGAAATAATTTTGTCATGGCCATTTCAATTGTAAACATATGTCCAGAAGCTGGCATCTCAAACCAGATAATTAATGTTATACAAAATATCTATATACCTTAACATTGCAAGTGATATTCAATGTGTACGTCATATCACTGAAACTACTAGGTCTACAATCAATACATTCGGAAATATCGAATTCCTTCCACGTTACCCAAGTCGTTATGCTCATCAACAACGTGATGTTAACTGCCGATTTCGTTAACTGCCGCTTTTTCTATCTCCTTCCCTTCAACATGTTAAAAGAACATTTTCCTAATTACCAGAATTACTGTATGCATGCATACATATGTAGTTATGTGTTTGTATATATATATATATATATATATATATATATATGTGTGTGTGTGTGTTGTATGTCTACATGTTTTCCATACTCTAGCCATGTTTTGTTTATTTTATTGTTTTATTAAGTTATGGGCAGGTAGGAAGACAGCCATTATGTCTATGCATGTCCCCCAATTACTATTAATATTATACTATGTCCATGTGTTATATGTGAATCGGAAATTGTGAATAAATTGTCTTGTCTCTGGTACCAAAATAAATAAAAATTCTATCAATAAATAAAAAGGCTAATTTGGATATATCCGAGTCTCAGCTTTCTTGACAGCATGTTTAACAAATAAATGCATATTTGATATGCCACGAATTTCAAAACAAAACGGTTAATTAATCTTACATCTAGACACTTCTCTGTAATCTTAAAAAATAGCTGAGAAACTATCCAACGGAAAGAAAACAAATCCTCAGAAACAAAAGTTCATGATTGTTAACCAGGTATTGTCAATACCTTTAACAACCTTTCTTGGCTATAATCTAGAAATTGCAATTTTCTATTTGCCAGTTTATGCAGTTATCGGTAGATCTATGGCTAACTGGCCCACAAGGATCGAAACCATAATTCTGGCAATGGTTTCACAGGTAGAATAAACCTAAATGTAAAAAAATTCAAACCATTTATTAATGACCTGATTTCTAAAACAGACAAAGTTAATAAATATTACAAGCCTTTTTTAAAAGTAACTAAGTTTTTATCCCAGTCATGATGGACGGATTATGTGTATACAACTCTCCCTTAAGTACAACGAACTGGGGCGATGACTCTAGATTAACTTTTGCGGTGGAGCCCAACATAAAGTAAAGTATCTTGATTAATCTGGTTATGTGTGTGTATTTCTGGATGCTCCCCATCCCACCAGAGTGGGCAGGTTACTTATGGTGAGGCAGCTTTCTATAGATACGGTCTTCAAAACCACACGTAAGATTAGATTTATTCGTAAAAACATCATGACAGTATTTTCAATATATATAATTATATATATATATACACACACATAGGTGAACGAGTTCTTTTAGTCTCATCGCTGGTTACATCTAGGACATATAGGCGAGAAGATACTCCAAATGGACATATCTTATAAACACAGGTCGATGCCCCTTTGAACCCAGAAGCTGGAGTTTGGCAGCACAATGCTCAACTCACTGCGCTAACCGAGTGCCCTCTGATCAAATGGAAATGATGAAATGAAAGAAAGCTAATTTATCACCAATTACACCTTCAGGTAGTATTAAAGCTCCATATCAAAGGTTCCCGTCAACTCCAACTGACATACAACCTACAATACCATACGTCCCAACAGTTGAGCTAAATTGCAGCATTACTATTATTAGAGTACTAAATATATAGCGTTTATGCACATTCCAACACATTTATGTGGGAAAGCTATTAATTGTTGTTAATTGCTACATACTACATATTCATGCCTTCAATTATCGACCTGAAATTTGGGAACATAACAGCCATTTTGTTTATTCGGTGTAATTTAGCTAGTTTGTTTTTAGTTGATTTCTTCCGTAATTGAATATTTGGGTTAGGTTTGTGGATTAGTCGTCGTGTTTTCTTGCAGGATTAAATCAATCATAACAACAAGTGGTGTGCATCATTTCCTGTTTGATTGCCAGATTCTGTTGGTTTGGAGTCGATTACTGATGCCTTCTTAATAGTTTCTTGTCACAGCATTTTCTCGTTTAAAGTGTTGTTAAACAGCTTTATTATCACACACACACACACACAGACACACACAGAGATGTCTGTACATTAACTACATATTTTATGTAAAAGTATGGTATGATGGATACAATTCGTGATGCAAATAAATAGCAAGCACAGTTTCAAGTCTACAGAAGTATATCTAGCACAAAAACATTAGACGTGCGGAATTAATATGGGTCAAAACTAGAAGATCAGAGAGTATACACCAAAGTACCCGCAACTCAGGTTACCTGGTATCAAAGACTGAGCCGAGAAGAATCTGGACATCAAAGTCAGCAAGCTGAATGTGTGCTACCTGTAGCTTAATTACCATCATTGGTCAAACATTCATGTTCCCTGCCAATGTCACCCTTATCCGATAGATCAAAAACAAGCACCTGTCTATAGTGTGTTATGATGACATAATGATTGAGAAATCTAAATAATTGGGTTAACGACTAGTTTGTCTGAACTACACACTTACATGCCAAGTCCAAACTCTGACATCGTACCTGAGCAACTTACAGACACTGAGCATGAATAAATCTCGGGCCAATGATGATACATTTAGTATAAAGTCAACTCACTTCTAGCTTTAGAAACTGTCTTCATCAAAGCATTAAAAGATGCAAAAAACTCAAACTAGGTCAGGGATCACTGAATTTTTCAAAACTACACAACTTGGTAAGGAATTTATTAGCATTTATTATCAACACTATTTTCTGCACACATAAACTAAACCACTTAGTTAAAGGCATCACTTAGATTATATCAGGGTTATAAAATCATTGGGGATGGGAGTAGCTGGCTAGATGAGACGACTAATATATATATATATGTGTGTGTGTGTGTGTGTTACAGTTAATCTGTAATATTAGGCAATATGTATATTACCTGAAATTTTCAGGTAATCTGTATTCAATCTCAGTTAGCAATAGACGCATTACCTGAATACTTCAGGTAATATACATATGACCTGATTGTACAGATTAACTGTTATATATATATATAAATCAGATTGACAAAAATCACAGAAATAACATTGGGAACCTTGAAAGTCCACCTAAAGCAGAGAAATCTCATGATTACACTGCAGTTTATTGATAATATTAACAGGTCTGATAACATGTGTAAAATACTGAAAATGTCCACATTGTAACACAAAATTATTTATCTTACATTTTTGTTTACTATTACAACAATTAACTTGGACAGAAAACTGTTATGTATATTTAATACAGATGCAGAGTGTAGCAATAAATGTAGATATAAATTGATAAACTGTTAATCTTGAAGCATCTTCTAAAATGTTTTGCTTATTTCTAACTAAATTAAACAACTTCTAATTGTTCAAGTTTTTATTAGAGGTTCTCTAACAATCACATACACCAGCACTTCATTTCACTTTGTCTTATTCTTTCCATGACCTTTCCCCTTACCCTGACCTTTCCCCTTGCCCTGACCTTTCCCTTTATCATTGCCTGAAGTGCTACTGCCCCCAGTCCTGCTCTTGTTTGTTGTTGATTTCTTCTTCTGAAAATAAAAAGAAGATTATAATATCAAACTGCACTCTAGATACACCAACAAATTTTTTAAAGTTCCCCCCAGAAATGAAGCAAACTGAAAATTTCTTTATGGTCTTTAAATTAAAATTTTAGTGAACTAGAGTGATTAAAAAAAAATTCTTCATATTTATCAAAAGGAGTGCCAACAGACTTTTTAAATACTACTTAATTTAAAGTAGGCTAAATTTGTACTAAACTATATTTAAAAAAATCTGTTTACTTTGATCATATTATCAATAGACAAATCCTGCTCTTCTTCACTTTCCACAATTTCTTGGTTTTCTTCTCCCTCTTCCAGGCCTAGTTCCAATGAATCTGCATTGACACCACCACGACGTGTTTTCTTTGTTGAGGAACCAACAGCATAAGGTGTCAAATGAGCCTCTTTATTGTAAGTACGTGTAAAAGCCGCCTTTGTCTATGAAGAAATGTTTTAGAGAACCAGTGATTTTATTTATCTACAATATCTATCAACCAGAACACCAAGACATTATGTGTGTATGTGTATGATGTTGCTGTTGTATGGCTATCTTTGTGCAAATGGTAGGTTAAATGTGTTGGGCCTCTTTAGTTAATGAGGCAAAGTGAAAGCTGAAACACCTTTCAGACATAGCTCATCCAAGGTTTAAACTCAGGTGCCACATTCTGTGGCTAACATGCTACTAGTTAACCCATGAAGATGCCCAATGAATGTGTGTGCATGCGTGCGAATTATTTTTGCTAGGTACTCATTTACAAAAGAGTAGATTCTATGGCTACACATATTGGGTGTGTCTAAACTGAATAAAACTGTATAATGCTATTGTCTAATGACTGTAATGTTTCTAATAAATGAATCAGTCAGTAAGACCTGATGATGTATCAGTACAAAAAGGTCATCTCTAACAACACCTAGAAAAATACAAGAAGCCAAATCTCTATGCCAAACACACTCGAAGTCCCAGGGTTCTAGTCTACTAGACCCGGCTACACAAATATTATGAGTTTATTTAAAACATAATATAATAAGTGGTATTCATAAGATAAATAAAATCTTTGCTGGTCCATAATAAATTATATGCTGACCTTTGATTCAACCATACTCATGATATTCTCAGAATTTGGCCACTGAGAAACCTCCAGGATGCTGTCAAAGTCTTCTTTGATAAGGTTGTACTCATCTAGACACTTAATTACATCAGGAACACCATCACCTCCTTCTTTAACAAGTGGCAGTGTCAGTGAGTGTCGTAAGTGTGGCAGATATTCCAAATTAAGTCCCCTTTTGTCACAAGAAATTCTGCAATGATACATTTTATGAGCACCTTTATCAAGAAAACAATCTGTCAAATTGGATTCACTGGCCACAAATAGGCCATTAAAACAGTTTGTATTTTGAAGGACTGATACATGTACTTTTTGACTGGAGCTTTTCATTTAGAATTAGGTTACCTGTAGTTGGCTGCCCTGTTTATCTGAAGTGAGAGGTCATATGATCACTGAAATCTGTGAAATGTTGACTTAAGAATTGGAACCAAGAAATTTAACCACAGCATACTTAATCAGGCCCTGATAATCCAATCACAAACTGATCTGAGCGCAAGGATGTAAACTCGGAGTGGTGAAACATACTCCTTCATTAAGAGTGCATTAAGAGTGCATTAAGCTTGCAACATCTTTTCTTTGCCCATCCCACCTCTTCTATCTTAAACACTGACAACTCTTACTGGCTAAGTATATGATTCAACTCATTGAATAATATTTGATCTAGTTAAAGTACATCACTATATAAAACCGACATTTAAAGCATATTTTATGCTACATTTTAAATACCAATCATGCTGATATACCACCCGTGGCAAACTACAGTATAATATACATATTGGTGTTTGCTTCCAGTCACATTCTTTAAGTTCAGACATACAGTACATTCTGCAGTGTTTCACAAAATCATTTTAATGTGCTCATTTTCTGCAGTGTAAGTTTCAAATTTCAACATATAAACGAGTTTTCATCACCTAATCTATTTTAACTCCTTATAATAATATATTGCTTTGCATCTAACAGGCCAAAGAGAAAGGGAGAACAAATTACTAAACCACTTAAATATGTTCATTATCATGTTCAATTTTCTGTCTCCTACATAATTAAGGGGCACAGTTTATGTTGTGGGTAATGATTTATAAATAAAATAGCTACCTGCATATTCTGTCAACGATTTTTGTAATTTTATAAGTTTTGTTTGAACATTTCAAACTATTTTAAAGGAATTAAAAAGAATAATTTTTTTCATGTTGATGTATAGTATATGAGAATCACTAACATGTATTGTGCATATCATCTAGTGACATGGTGGTTTGAGCACTGTACTGTAAACCTCGAGGTTGTAGATTCAAATCTGGCTCACTTGTGTTTGTAGGATTTGTTTATTTAGACTCACTCATAAAGTGAGCAGTGCAAAGGTTAAACAACTCAACTCATTATCTATCTCATAAATAATAAACTGGACTTTTATTTTCCTCGTAATAGTTTCAGTTTATTTGCATTGAAAAAAATTCAGTCCACACATTTTAACTAATTAAGTGCCTAAAAATAGACTGGAAATAGGATGGTATAGGTGCAAGCTGTGGCATGGTCTTAATGTCCTTGTGAGACTCATCATATATTTATAGGTGAAAAGCTTTGCTATGCCTACACAGCCTGGACTAAATTCAAGTCTGATATGACGTCTGTTTCTGTATGATCTATCAATATCAAAGGCATTAAATAAATCAACAGACCTAAGATTGCTTGAATCATTTTATCACAGAATATTGGTATTACTGAAATAATCTTTGACAATTTGTACATTAGACCAAATTACAGTAAACAAATTGTAAATTATAAGTGAGCTTTGCTGATGTGCTGTAAATAAAATCACCGATAACTGTCATTACTTACCTCAGCCTCATATGAGACTTCAGTTCCTGTAGAATTCGGTCATTCTTGTTCCGTGAAGAATTTTTGCCCAGCCAAGAAGGAAACTGTATCTGGCCACCAAGATATCCACGCATCATGTCACCAGGGATTACACTGGCAAATACAGCCTAAATGCATAATGAATTTATATGGTTAAGCAAGAATAATTTACAGAACAAAATAATAAAATATAAACTGTGTAGCAATAAAGACTGCAATGCCATATATAGTATGTAATGATTTCAACATATGTATGCATTAAAGTAATGGTGGAGTTGCCAGTTAACATAGTTTTCCAACTGCTTGCTCGGAGCAATACCATTTTCATGATAACCAAGGAGGTTGGCCAACTATTTCAAAATATCATATAAACCTGTGAATCTACTATGGAATATATATATGTGTGTGTGTGTGCAACTATTTACTAATATACCAATCTGATTGACATTAAATATACGTAAGAGTGTATATTTGATTTTGTTTCTTTGGGCACTACTCAGATATAGGTTTCTTGTAGAAACTTGACTCTTAAAAACCTGATTTTGTTCAAAACTTCTCCTGCAGGATTATTTCCTGTATTTACTTACAATTCTTAATTGCTTGCTGTAGTTATCCTAAGTGCTGGCTTCTGTGTAAGTATATTCTTGGTGACTGGATTTATTGAATATAATTTAAAAACTATAATTTAAAAACTGTATTATGTATGAATGCTTGTAATTAAGCATTTAACTGCAGTACAGTTACAGTAGTCTTTAGGCATGTTTATAAATACAGTTTACAAAGTAATCTTTACAGAGCACTCAAAATTGCTATTTGTCAAACCAACATTTTAGAAAGAACATAAATATCCAGTATGCTAATACTTCCAAAGATTAATTTTGCTAATTGCATCTAGTGCTATTTATGATGCCATTTTGTTCTCATGCAGACTGTTAAGAAATGACTATTGCATAAAGGAAAAGTGTCATTTTGTTCATTACCAATAGATCGATCGCGCTTTGACTGTGACACCAAGCGGAAATTTACCGAAGCTCGGTGTTAGGTTAGAAAACTATGACTGCTTATGAAGAATCTCGGATTACAAGGGAAATGACCATCGCACGTTTTTTTCAACAGCAAAAGTTCCATTTGATTTTGGATATTTCCTAGACCTAACTGTGTTTACTTTGTTGTCTCACAAAAGTAAGTGTTATATTTCCTCCATGTTTACATTCAATATTAAACACATGCAACGTATCAGCCAGCTCATTTACATATAGCCGTATAAAGGTGGAGCATGTTAAGTATTGCTCCTATCTCATTTCACCCAGTGACTCGATGTGAGCAGCAGAAGTGATCATGTGATACTGAATATTCATAGCTTTCACACAACTGCCATGCTCACAGCGTTGTTTCTTCAGCAGGATTGTTTATGTTTTCATTGACACAAATTTCAGAATAGAATACACGATTCTTTTAATAAGTGTGAAAGAAATATAAAAGAGCCACATCTGTGGTTTACACTATTTGTGTCCTTAATAAATAAATGCTGGATTCATGACTTAATTCCCCCAAAAATAGTGTGCCTGTTGCACCTTTGACCAAAAAGATGGCTGGATCCGATTTGTTGTTTTAACAACACCTCAGTGAGATCGTAATTTAGGGCACTCTTATCATATACCTGAATATCAAAACATGCTATCTACATTCAGAATAGATTCACGTATCCAAATATGTGAGTTTGTTCTAGATTGACCGTTCCCCTGGCTCAGTTCTAGTCTTTAATTCCATCTTGTTTCAAACAGTCCCATTCACTTTCATGTTATCGGCCAGTTGGCAAATGTTTTCTGACCTATCAACTCGCCCGGGATCCAAATGCCCATGCATAGCAGGATCGGTCTATTCAGAGTTGGTTAGTAAAAACATCTACTATGTTACTAAGTTGTGCAATCTCCAACAGAAGCAGCAAGATTCCATGTGCTGATAATGGGCTGACCTTTCAACTTCACTAAAATATATACATAACAGAAAAAAAACACAACACTGTACTGATACTTGAATTATTTACTATTATCTTTTGTTTGATTTACAGTTCTTAGTTGCTCATAGTTACCTGAACAGGAAGTAATCCCCACTGACCATGACCTCTGACAAGCCGATCCACACGATCGCCAGCAGCTATGCTGTCTGCAGCACAACTCAGTAGTTGCAGATGCTTCTGTATATTACCTCTGTGACAAAGATGTACATGCTTGTGCTCAATGACTTTTATTATAAATGGAAAGATAACACTAAGACAGTGTTATCTTGCAACTGTCTTGTTAAGAACACAGAAAAGGTTGGATGTTAATTAACAAAAGATGTCTTTTAGAGTAACTTCTGTCTTTATGGTCATCTAAGACAGGTGAGGATAAGTCTCACTAAAATGGATTACCTGGCCTCTGATGGCTGAACACTGATGTAATTTTCCTGAACAAACAATGGTCCAAAACTGTAGTCATGGAAGAATAAATCTGACTTGTCATTTATTGTCATGTGAGCTGTTTCTTCCCCACTTGTGAATACTTTACGAACAACATCAAAAGGACCCTGAAAAAAGAGAAGTGTTATATGCAAACGTGCGTGTGTGAACTTTAACTAAAAGTGCATGTTTTCATACAAATTGAACCAAAATTTGACACTATTTTATTTAACATTAACTACTGGTTTTTTAACAGAGTGAATGGTTTGTTTAGCCTAAATGCCATTCACACCTGGCATATATGTCAACAGCTTTTGGAAATAACCCAAATAAGATTACCTAATTCAATCTGAATCCCCCAACTTAATGATTTGGAACAAGCTGCTCTTAACACTACCGTATCATAATAAAAACATATTTTGGCATGAACATTTTTGGTGATAATGTTTTTCAACTAACACAAGCTTTTAAGGCTATTTCCTTTGAAGTAACTATAAACACAATTCAGCTAACACAATGGGTCATCCCACAGATGATCGTATAAAGTAGTTTTTAAAGATTCTTAAAACACATTAATAAACTTAATGAATTAAGTATCAGACAGTATTTACCTTCTTTAAAGTTCTGAATTTATTCCTTATTTAATCTCAGCTTTTTATTATACAGCAGTATTACTCTATTATAAACCTTACCAGTTTCAAGTCTTTCTTGGCTTTAGCAGCATCTGTTTTTACTTGTCCGAATGACATATTCTTGTCAGTAACTGACCACATGCTCAGGTTGTGTATGATCTTCAGTGGGATTAAATTGAAAAATTAAATTCACCAGCGAAGATAGTAAAAACACAATACATCAAATCAGGTATGTGTGCTCGGGTGGTGTAAGTCTGTGCATGTGCGCCATAAACGTTATTCAAGTGCTCTAATTCAACATCTGCTTCCTTAACAGGATTGTCACCTGCCCTGCAGAACTTAACCTTCCAAGCAATATTTTCAGCCATTACACATCATAACATTCACAAAATCTACATGAAATTATCCTAAACTAACCAAATACATGTGTCGTTGTAAGCTGGTTTGTTGAAAAATGTATTTAAAAAAAAAAATCACATTTATACAAGAGCTATTAATTTGAAAAAGGACATCTATTTTCTTCCACTGAAAAAAGGGAGCCAAAAGTAATAAGTATTCTGGAAAGTCAGTGAAAATCAGTCATAGGTCGGTTAAGTTACTGATGGCTAGGACTATTTATACCAATATTTATTGCATTATTGTATTCGTGTGTGTGTTTTGTGTACAGGCTTATGTATGTGTATGCTGGATGCAGTAATAATATACCTGTCTTATATCCTGATTTGAGGCCAGAATCATGTCATTCAGTGCAGGAGGAGGTATTTTTATCCCTTCTTTATAAGCCAGTGACATCATGGCCGACTAAATACAAATAGAAACTCATATATTTAGCAAATGGCTGTACACATACACTCGACTTAGATAAAAAACGGAATATATTTATTAAAATCTGGCAATATTTTCTACACTTGTGAGAATTAAGCCAAACAATATCTGTACTAAGTTACTGTGATGAAAATGTGCATACAAATAAATATTTATGTATCTTTTCATTACTGTGAACATACACGCTAAACAATGCACATACCTTTATCTGTTCAACTCGAGGCCGCTGGAAACGCAGATCAAAACAGTAGTTGGCCAGTGTACGTATCTTTGGATGATTTCTATCATTACACATACATATTATGGGAATTTTTGTATTCTTTATCAGACCAACAAGTTCCTGAAATTAGGTCAAAACTTCAGTGCAGAAAAAGGAAAGAAATATTTATTAACATTTAAAATATTTGGCTCACCCAGTGTTAAATTTTACACACACACACACACACAACAGAGAGAGAACAGACATTTAATCATAATTTGTTTTTGTTCAGTTGTTTATTCTATGTTTTTATAATTTTTAAATATTCTAAATAAGTATGATATATTTCTTATGTATTTTATGGATTCAAGTTTGTTTGTATTAGTTAAATTTTAAATGCTTTTGAAATACCAGAATGACATAAATCTCAAACAACATCATTCATATGTACTGATCCATAATTTTCTTCAATGCTAATTACTCTCCGTAACATAGTCTAATGTTATTGAGTGTTAATATTCCAAGTTTCCTTAAACAATACTGCCATCTTCCTCTATTTGAGGTGAATTATCACTCTGTGATATTATTGCAGCATAACTATATATGCTTGTGTATCAGATGAACTTCTGTACAAGACAAATTGTATTTATGGTCATTTTAAAAGAAATTGCATTACGGAAGAGATTGTTTCCAAAAATGATGCCAAGTTCTTCTCTTCCTATTCACAATTAATTGTTAACATCAGACATGGGGTCAATTCCATTTTGTCAATTCCAATTCCACTCAATTCCATTTGGTCAATCTCAAATTTATCAATTCTAATTCAATTCCAACTTTTTGTGACTCTTTTTGCCTAATACTTTTTACCATGAGTAGGTACTCCGAGTAGTTTATATTCCAAGTAGGATTGTTATGGAAGAAATATTTCTGAATTAAAAAATAAATGGTAAATTAATTTGTGGTTTTAATTTTTTGGCCCATTCTAAACATTGAATGGGGGTAAATTCCTAAATAGCAATATCTCTGTATAGATTACAGGCATGCTATGTGATGGTGTCACCGTGTTGTGGGTGGAGCCAATGGTATCGAGACCATTTTAATTGGTTAAGTGATCACGTGCAGTGCCACAGTCAGTATGTATATCTGATATATATATATATATATATATATATATATATAAATAAGGAACTAAAGTTCTGGATCAACTTGATTTCAGTATATTAGTAACACCACATGTAAGTGTGAACGTTGTAAAAAATAGCGGAAGGCTAACCACAACACTCTTTTAGCTAAAGAGATATTTGATTATATCAAGTGGTGGATCATAGTCTTGGGTAAGAGTATATTTTGTAATCATCAAAGATGTGGTTATATTCCACTGTCCAGTAGGAGCCTTGAAACCAAGGTTTTTGCTTAGTTCTGCCCAGCAGGGGTCAGATCCTGTGTTTACTTTTACATACCTGCTGGGTACTAAACCACTTACATATGGTAAGTTTACAAAAGATCACAAATGGCTATTAAAAAGTTAGGTCTGGGGACAGGATATAGTAGTCACAGTTTTAGGAGAGGGGCATTTTTGCTCCGGATTGGCATTCCTCACAGTATCCAGTCCATTTTAATTGGTTAAATGCTCACTTGGGGTGCCAGGGTCGGTTTGCGCATCTGATATATACATATATATATATATATATATATATATAAAACGGTCCAAAGTTCTGGATCATTATGGTTCCAGTATATTGGTAACACCACATGTAAGTGTTAACGTTGTAAAAATGGTAAATTAATTTCTGGATTTAATTTTTTTTAGTAAACTTCAATTCCAATTCAAAATTTCATGATTCGAATTCCATTTTATTTAAATAATCAACTCCAATTCCAGAATTGAATTGACCCCAGAATTAACATTATGTCAAAAGAATTATTTGTAAAATACTTATCAAAAGAATGTGACTAAGTGAAGACAATTTAAAAGCCACCACAATGGATTTTAGAGATGAACATGATGCAAAGGCACCAAAAGACAGTGAAACTATTCTGTTTAGAAACTTAGAAAAATGAGTCTACCCTTATCTTGTGATGCTTGATGGTTTTTCTGGGCTAAAGTTTATCCAGCCAAAAGACACATATATGACATTGTGTGTTAGTATGCACTGATCAGACTGATGAAGCTTTTACATGTCATTTGTTCACACAAATGTGGTCATATACAAAATATGACATGTGATATAATTAGGTCAATTGTAATCTCATCACTGGAAACTGAATTGCTGCACACACACACACACACACAGAGAGAGAGAGAGAGAAAACACAAACACACAGAGAGAGTTTATTACCTGTATTCCTCCCCTATCCTCATTACCTGCCATGCCATCAACTTCATCCATAACTAGACAGTGATATTGACCATCTTCTATTTTACAAGCTGATGTTCCTAAAACAAAAGCAAACTCAGATGACATTTTAATTTTATCCACGTGCAGTTTATAATATTGTAATGATTGATCTATTGAACAATAGTAATTCTCTAGCTAAAATAACTAATGTTATTACTGACAAGATGTTGCTGATTTTCAGGCTAAAACAAGCTAATGAAATCTACTTAAGAAAGTTACTGTCCTTAATAAAAGTCTTATATTTGTGAACTGCAACTATCCAGTTGGCAGTATAATTATGATTTTAATCATCTAGTGCTATAATACTACATTCCAGTTAGAATCTAGTGTTTGATAAAACCTAATTCACCCAAACACAACTATATAAATCATCAAAATCCAGCACCAGAGGTTTAATGATACATCAGCACAAAAGGTTTCACGGTTATTATAACTAAAAGTATTCAGACTGTGAAGCACAACCAGACTACTGGCATATCTAGGTGTGCTAGTGCAGAAACAAGCAGATTTCCAAGTGTTGTACAACATGTCTGGTTTATATAATAGTTACCTCAACTATAGTGTTCTCCCCTATGTTTTAGAGCTATAACAGTAACTCAGAATCTTCTCTTACTCATAAGAAATTAACATAATGCTACAAGTGTACATTATCTCAGCTCTATGAAAATTAAAGTAAGGTCCTTGGATTTATGTCTTATTACACTTAGAAGTTTTTGAGGAAATTTCCTTTAACCTCAGCAAGTGGCTTAGCTACCTCAAATGAGGGTGAAGTATATGATCTGTAATTTACTGCTTCACCATGGGGACTAATTCTAAATAAATTTAGAACTTACAATATATGGTATATTCAGTGGAGAAAACCTTGCCAGTTGCCTGGTTGGATGAACAACTCCTCCTACTATAATGCCACTGCCGGTTTTCGAACCTCCGACCTCCCGTACAACATGACCATGTGTAAGAAAGTCCCATGCTCTTACCCACTAGGCCATAGAGGCGTATAAAGGTGTAATCTGTTACAATGGATGACAAAATGTTTTCCCATTCAAGATGCTGCACAGTTCTACAGATGCTGAGATTGTGCAGCAATGAGAACATCAGGGAAGGAAGTAATGAGAAAAGTCTCAGCCAGATGTAACTAATACAGAATGAAAATGTAGGCGAGCTCTTTAAAAACATGAATGAAATAACCTAGGTACAAGAAGATGCAAACCGAATATTCCAGCCAAAGAATGATTGTTAAGTGATTCAGCAACATCTTCCTTCAAGCTTTTCTTGGAACGAGTATCAGATGCATTCAACTCAACAAAACTAAAACCAGCTTCCTGAAAAATAAATAAGAAACAAATGCTCAAAATATATTCATTACTTTAATGAAAGAATCCGTTCAAGAAATGCTGGTGTGAAAGAAACGGGAATAAATTTGAATATTTCCATTTTGAAAGCAGTTCTTAAGATATATTAACCTGGGGTATTGTCTCACAAGTTCCAGGATTTATTTTTATGTAATATTCAGCATTCTGAGAACATATATTTAATTAAACACCAAGCTAAATTGAGTAAATGATCCAAATCAACTTTATAGAGTGCTTACAGGGTTTCCAAAATGACATTCCTTGTATTTTCCATCTTATTTAAGAAATACCCCGTGCAGTTCATGCAAAAATTGCATGTTGAATGAACAATTTTTTAGTAATGAGGCCTCCACCCACTCATAATGCTATAAATTTGGAGTCAAAGCATAAAAATCCCCAGTGTTTTTTTTTAAATTTCCTACTTTCCCTGTGGTGTTAGTACCCCGTTTTATTAGTGGACATTTAAAATAGTGTCAATGACTTTGTTGACAGACTAGTACCCGAAGGAAATAAAGATCTCTTTAAACACCAAATACAATTGTTTATTTAAAACTACTATTTTGTGTCTAAGAATGCTGACAGAAATCTCCCTTTCTGTAAGGTAATGATGAAATTCTAGATTCAACAACGGTATCTTTGATAAGGATGTTCCTGTACATCTAGTTTATGTTGCACATGCGTACAAACAAACACACACAATTTCTGGCCATTAATTTTAGCTAACTTCAATGTATCTAAATGAGCCCTAGACAACTGGAACCATTTGTGACACATCAGCCTACATAAAGCTATAACATAGTGATACTGGTTTATTAAAATTTTAAATGACAAAATTTAATAAAATAAAATTATCCCAAGAGCCATAATATAATAACTTGATTAATCTTGTTTAGTTGTCTCAAAGGAGACAGTCTGAGAAATTAAGATCTTAACTGTGTACAACTGAAAAATTCTCCCAAATTAGAAACCAGAATGCCTGCTCAACACACACACACACAATGTATATATTTACATACTTTACACACTAACTGAGTGGTTGTAGTTTTTCCTACTCCTGGAGGACCCGACAGTAGTGCAGCTCTGTGCCCAGCACCATCATCACCAAACCTGTTAACTAAATCATACAAACAATAATGATAAACAAGAGTAAGTTTAGGTGAACCGATTAAAACAAAAAACCGTTAAAACCACCATTAAAGACAATGTACATTGAAAGCTGACAAACACACAATCAGATTAAATAAATGTTCTTATGTTCCAAACAGACATTTATTCCCATGCCGAATACAGAACTTTGGCTACAAGAAGATCACTTATTCAAATACGGTTAACCCTAGTTTAGTTGTAACTGATCTTAAAAAATCATCAAAATTTAAATTAACCTAACTATGCCAGCATCTGTTTATAGGTCAAGTATAAAGCCAACTACCAAGATCTTTGCTATCATAACACATATGGCTAAGTTCAACTACTGAAGTATTTCTGTTGATGTCTAATTCCAAGTGATCATACCAAAGATTTAGAGTGGTTGAAATTATGTTATCCCTCTACTACTATTTTACGAACTTATTAATAAAAAGAATAAACATTCTCAGACAAAGTTGGGAGTGAGTAGTTGAGCAATTGTTCAGTCTGGCCTCATCATCGGCATATCGTTACTAATGGAGGGGCTACTCCCATAGAAAAGAGATGATACATGAAACATTTCACAGATACTGAATTGGATTTCTACAGTACAATATAGTACACTACGATGTTAAATCAAACATTTAACAACTTCATGATTTATAGTAATATGATTTTGTGCCACAATCTTTAGTTAAATCAAACAGCATACTTTGATTATATGAGAACTGCCACAGCAGTGCTCAGAGAGAGTTAGGGAATCACAAACTCGTCATGTATAAGCCGCCAGACTGTTGACAAAAATAGGCTGATTTAGCTGCTGCATTACTCTTGTGGTGGGTGAAAACATATGCTAAGAGGCATTCTTCACTAAGCCTGCTCACACAGATGATGACACATGCTCCCACTGCTAGTTTGAGAGTATGGTGAATTTCTAATGCAGGAATGAGTGGTTCTCATTTCAAGCACTAGTATAAGATACCATGTTATGTCATATGGAGAGATGCTGCCATTGCTATGAAAGAAAAAAACACAGATGATGGTGCAACCTTGATTACTCAACCATGTCCACCAGGAACATCTTTAATGTTTATACAATGAATATCTCATATGCATGGGTGATGAAACTAAATGATATAGTGAGTGAATGTATGCTTTACCATTAGCTTCAGTCATATTCAGGATATCTGGCTGGGGGATTATACCTTAGACAAAATGATCCAATCAGATGAAACATCCCATTAACAAAGGTAACATTAGGATTCAATCAAATGGCCTAACAGTCTGTATCACAGTGCACCATCAATTGTGCTATGTGAGCAGCCTTCAACACAACAAAACTATGTTCCTGCTAAGGGTCAAGTAGGTACTTATACATGTTTCACTCCAATAATTTGCTCTTAATTAATAGTTCAAGCTCAGAGACTCCAGTTAATTAAATACACACTTATATTTACATATGAAGTAAACTTATTTCATGAAGTCAGATGTACATTATACAACTTATGTTTACCAATGTCAAGATGTGTAGTTATTTAAAAACCATACTGTTCTTTAAAGTGAAGAAGAGTTTGCTATAAATGGATTCAGTATTATACCTAAAGAATTATACTTAAACTAGGTGTGTCACAACATGTCTTATTTCTGATAGCGGTGTAAAAAGACCGTAGAACAACTCAAGTTGATGAAAGTGCTGCATAACATAATATTATTATTATTTATAGCTTAGGATATGAATTAAAAAACACCAAGTGTACAAAGAGATTCCTTGCATGGGTTGTATATTAAATGCTAAACCAGGCTGGATATATTTTTTATTTGGCCATCCAAAACATGCCTGCATAGCTAGCTGGCTAATTATATGTGTGTTATTCTAAAACCACAATTAGGTACTACTTTTTAAATAGATGGAATGATTCTCTATAAAAGTTTAACAACTTCATGATTTTTAGTAGCATGATGTAACAATCTTTGGTTAAATCAAATAGCATACTTTGATTATATGATATGTAAAGTAAATTAATTGAATTTACATTTATCGGCCATATCAATGAATCATGCACTTAATATAGTTTAGTATACAAATAGACAGGCACAAGCTCAGTTAAGGTATGAGCTTTATATCAAAGACAATACAATACCAACTATAATAACCTGTTTCAACATACACAATAATGTATCATCAGTTAACTGATGATTAATATTACAAGTAAAATATTTGTAAAATAACTGAACTTTGCATAAAATATGACATTTCTGGTACCCACTTTTATTATTTTTGCCAGTGTAACTCACAGTTCTGGTAATTATTATTTAAATAAGAGAAGACAAAATATTGAAAAGATGCTCACAAGCAGGCTTCTTGCCAGATGCAATATTTCTGTGCCATGTCTTGAGCCAATGAAGAAGTTTCTTTGCATTACTCTTGTCTCCTTGTTGACCTATTATCTGTTTTAGGCTGTTGGGCTTGTATTTATCTACCCACAGCAGTGTTTCATCAGCACTTGTCTTCCCTTCACTCACTGTTTGTGGACTATGTTCAACATCAGGAGTACCACTAAAGCTACCGGCTAAGTCCTTGTGTTGGAGGGCTGTAGGTGTCCTATATGATTATATATCAGGTTACTATAAAATATTATCATGCCTAATAACTACATAGCTACTATGACTAATAAAAATAATGCTTTCAACACCTATGTTTATATATCAGTATTTCAATTTCACACAGGGGCAAGGAAAATATAGCAAATTAATGCATCAACGATTTAAAACTCTTCACGCTTCACGTTAAATAGAACTTGAGAATAACTGAGCTTTTAGCCATAATTAACTAACAGTTAAAACATACATCTCAAGAAAATAGACTTCTTGAAATATAAGCAGTGTTTTATGGGGGTAAATGTCATCCGAGTTATCATCACAAATGAAGAAGAAAGTAGCCCAGATTTTCAGCTATTCATTTGTATCAATCGATTCCAAAATTTCAGACATTTCTAATAAATTGTTATTTTGCCTAGAATTTCTAAAACGAGCAATCTAAATGACTTCACGTCAATGTGCGTATAAATATCATTTAAAAAGAAGACTCAGTAAAGTTTCATACTTAGCCTCTGGTGACCCTGATGAAGTAATTTTACTAGGTGTCTTCTTGATTTGACTTGACCTAGATAGTGTTTTCCTTCCAGGTGTTGATTTGGACTAAAACGTTTGTAAAAGAAGAAATGATGTAACATTTTCACTCACCACGACTTATATTCAGATACGACAAATAAAATGCGAACAGCAGTACATAACACTACTGACATAATTTGGAATAAGTTGACATAATACGCCATTAGCAAATTACATGTTCACATGTTCTTTATTGTTCGCTGAATCATAACTGGACCATTGTGTTACTTTCCCTCAATCATATATTGGTTTGTTCTGTGTATACGGTGGTACAACACTTGTATAAGCAACCTTTTTAAATACTTATCACAATTACGATATTGCCTAGTTCGTGTAAGAAAATCATATGTACTGAATAATGATATAAAAACAATAGTCCATTTCAGCTGAGACTCGGTTTTTTGGCCTTATATTTTTTATGCAGCGTGAAATTTTGCAACAAATAATAAGATAACAAACAGGTATCTATTAGATTAGCTAGATATGGGCATTATCTATAATATGTGACTTTAAACATTAAGTGCCGTCAACTGAATTCACTGTTGGCATACCATCGGATCTTGGAGAGGAACTTTAGTAAATGGTTTAATATAGTGTATGCTGGATCAGCAATGCAAGCATCAATTAGATGTTTTACTCCAACATTTACTTTGAAAATAGGAATTCTTTTTCCACTTCAATGTAGAAAGTATGCTATATAAAACAGATTGAAAACTAAGTCAAATTACATTGCAAATATATAATAATGATACCTCTTTTTCTGCGGCAATTTCATACTTAGATTTCTTGCCAGGTAATGTCCTAATTAGGTCTAACACGCCATCTTCATCAATAATCTTTGTGCCAAGAGAATTTGCCTGCAATGCAACAAAAGAACCACAAAAAGTTTTTCAGAAGGTGGCAAATACATGGACCAATAAATGAACATTCATAAGTGTGTGTGTATGCACAAATAAAAGTCTGTGAAAATGTATTTGTTTGTGTATCTGCTTTTGTAATGAAAACAGTTTGTGATTTCCCGTCTGGTCTGTGCTCAGGAGTCCTTGCTTTGTTTGAAACCTTCCTGATTATGCTTGTCAGTCTTGAGAGCTAGTGTCTCATCTTGTAGTAGAGCACGGTTTCGCCAGCGTTGTATATATGATCAAAACGGTGGTCTTTTATATACAAAATGTAATTCCTAATTGCAATAAATAAAACATACGCAATAGCTGTGAATTAACCAAAAGAATCAAACTTATTTAGTGCCTGGAGTCACACAATAAATGAGGGTTGTGATTGGGCTTTTTGTTTGCCTGATTGAGTGTGTAATTAAGGATTTCATCAATAAATCTACAGATGAGTAATCTGTGACTGTTGGCTATGTTCTTTTAACATGTGAATTACAAACTGTGAAAACGCATTCAAATTATTTCGAAAAATTTGATTGGTCATTTCATGCCATTTCGAGGAAAACACACTGTCATGACTCCCACGAATTGGGGTCCAAGGTCTGATTGTGTTATAACTTATATCCAATTTCTTGGTATACTGGTCCATGTTACAATGGGGGCCTACTGTACATGTTATTTGAAATTTTCCATCATCATCATCATATCATATCAGGGGCAGCATGGCATGAATTCTTAACGATATTGATGTTCTTAACCTCATGAATACTGGGTTGGCTACCATTGCCTAACCTGTGACCTTAGCCAGATCAGAGATAGCCCCATTGTCATGTGGTCAGACTTTTGAGCCAAAGTCCTTCCCTGACAGATAAGGTTGGCAACAGAAAGGGCACCCATTCATAAAGGAAGGCCATCCATTCATAAAAACCTAGCCTCATAGTATAATCATGTTGGCCACATTTAATGGGAATGGTACAGCCCAAAGTACCACAAAGGGATCTCCAACTTCTCTTGTTAAAAATCATGATGTGGGACTGAAGGGAAGTGTGGATGGGAGAAAACAATGGATTTGGTTCATGGAATATAATGAATATATTAGTAAGATCTGGTGAAGTGATGGAGGTCCTGGCAAGGTGGAGAGTGGATGTGGTGGAAACACATGGAGAGTGAGAGTAAAGAGTTGCCAGTACAAATTTATGTGGCAAGGATGCCCAGATGGGAATCGTGGAAGGAATGTACAGGTGTCAGAGGAGTTTGTAGACAAGGTGGTTGAAGTGAAGTGTGTGAGTAACCATCTGATTATGGTGAAGCTTCAAATTGATGAATATCTGATCAATGTGATCTCAAGCTAGAGAATGAAACACTCAGAAATGCTGTATATGACTTAATAAATAGAATAAAGAAGGCTGAGATGGTGGTTCTTTGTGCAGACTTGAATTGGCATGTTGGAATAGAAAGTGGTGGGCACGAAGGAGTGAATGGAAGGTTTGGTTTTGGAACAAGAAATGCCAAGGATGAAAGCATCTTAGTTTGGAGATGATGCGGAGTTGACAAAGGGCCAGTCAAAGCATCAGCAGACACGGTGGTGGAATGAAGTGGTTGGGAAGAGAGTGACTAAAATACATGGCACAGTGCCGTGCAAAGGTGATTGATGTTTTACAGCCATGTTTGTGCACATAGAATGCTAAATGGGCAGAGCGACGTCCAACAGTAATGAAGCAAAGTCAAAGATGAAACACCCTTCAGATATGCCCACAGTGAGATTCAAACTTGGGTGGTAGTGATCTGTGATTCAATGCACTACCAGTTAGACCATAGAGGGCCATGCAAAGGATACTATTGCTGAGGAAGATGCAATGGCAGAATATAAGCTGGCAAAGAAAGCAGGTGCTCAAGTGCAGCAGCAGGAAAGAAATTTGGAGAAGCTTAATATGGAGGAAGGACAGAGATGTATGTTCAGAGAAGCAAAATAGTTGGCAAAGGAAAGGGAGGATATAGTAGAACTGTTTGAGGGATGAGAGTGGAAGAATAGTTATAAAGGCTGAGATAGTCGAGAAGAGGTGGAAAGAGTATATGAAGCACCTGCTAAATGTCAAGGATGTATGTGATGAATTGGTAGAAAAAGAGATAGTTCAAGGCCCAAGAGAGTATCACAGAGATCGAGGTGGAGAGAGCAAATGGACAGATTAAAAGTTGAAAGGGAGGTTGCATCATTCATGCAGTTAGTCAGACTGGGATCAAGAAGATGATGAACCTCTATAATGTGTTGAATACAATTTTGATTTGTGGTGGAAAGGGCACTGCTTTATGCATTTGTGGACTCAGAGAAGACATTTGATAAAGTGTCAAGGGAAGTGGTCTGGTAGGCATTGAGCCAACTGAAGAATGGCTGGTGAAAGGGGTAATGATGATGTATGATAATTCGAGGACAGTGGTGAAAACAAACCATGAAAACAGTGAAGAGTTTAAGGTGAATGTGGGGGTACGTCAGGGATTGTTATTGAGTCCATTACTATTCATGGCTGTTATAAAATCACTGACATGTGAGGCCAGGGAGGGATTGCCAAGGGAGCTGTTATATCTAGATCATTTGGTGTTGGTGGTTGAGAGTACAGAAGAGATGGAGAAGATATTGAGATGGCAAGAGTGCATGGAGGCAAAAAGATTAAAGATTAACACCAGGAAAACAATATGATGGTTTCAGGGAAGAACTGTAGTGATATCATCATATGGGAAAGCAGGAATCTGGGAAATGGTGTATGTCTAGAATTCAAAGGTTCTGTTATCTGGGGGATATGCTGAGTGGAAGAGCGAATTCAGCATCAGTGGCGAGTGTGTGTTGGACACGGGGAAAGTTTAGTGTGCCATCAGGGATCCTGACAAGGATGTGTCTTGAAGTTAAAAGTGATATACATGAAGAGTTCACAAGTGTATGGAAGCAAAAGTTGGGGTATAAATGAAGAGCAGATGGGATGATTTGAGCAGACAGAGATGAGAATGCTGTGATGGATGTGTTATTTTTCTCTGATGGATAAGGTATCAATTGTAAAGCTGAGAGTGAGAATGGCAACTGAAGCTGTTAAGAGGAATTGGTTCAGGTGGTTGAGACATGTGTTATGGAAAGATGATGGTGACTGGGTGAAGGAAAGCATGTTGTATGAGGTGGATCATGTGAAAAGTAAAAGGCCGAGGATAATATGGAATCAGGTGGTGCAGAAGGATACGAGGTGTGTGTGGGCTGAATAAGGAAAACACACAAGATTGGGATAAAATAAAAGGGGAAAATGGCCAAAAAATTATTTGCTGTATCAAATCTTATCACTAATATAGATATATATAAAATTAAGTGAATAACAATGATTTATAACATTCATGCTTTGGTGACATATATTGTATTCATGATTTAATCAAGATTACAATGTAATTACAAATACAATCATTTATAAACAAAATTAATGTTTCATTATGTATATTCATCTCAAGTAATCGTAGAAGATTTCTTTGGTCCACTAATTGTACCAACTCGGATTATTAATAATTTGTATGAACCAGAGCGACGTGGCTACTATTTGCTGACCTTATTCAGCTTACTTTCACCAGCATCTCTTCCCACAATAAGATAACCCGTCTTCTTGCTCACTGAGCCAGTCACTTTGCCACCATACCTCTCTATTGTCGACTTGATTTCATCACGTTCAAATGACTCCAGTACACCAGTTATTACAAATGTTAAACCCTCCAAGCAGTTCTCACCACCCTGTCAAAAGGGAGTACAACATATTTCTTTTTTAGTATTATTAATCGACTGGAACTGATAAGAAAAGTCTATTTATTACTTTCATTACAAGATAAATTAATCTTAAGTGTTTAGGAAAATTACCTGAGGGACTTCTTTTGAACCAAGCAAACGGGGGCCTTCTCTGCTAAGGTAAGACTTAAAAGAGAGCTTTTTTGCTTCTGGCTTATCTGGAGATGTTTTCTGTGTCAGACAGTACACGGTAATAGACATTTAATAAATCACAACTTTGGATATGGTCAACATGAACAGGTAACAAATTACAGTTATCATGTCTAATTAGATTTAAATTAAAAACTTATATTTAAGACATATGACACTATTAATCATGTGCTGGAGAGTTGCTTACTGTGGAAGTCTGTTTCATGGCACTTTTCCCAGGTGATACCTGAAATAAAATTAATAACACAACTGCCACTTCAACATATTACTATCTTATCCCTGATATCAACAGAAACTCAAGAATCAAGTCACATTCAAATAAACATTTAGTTTTTCATCGTGGTTAGAATATGTAATGTCAATTAATGTAAATTAAAGAAACTAACTTTTTTATTTGAACTTGTCATAGCAGAAGCAGGAGTAGTTGTAACTTGTGAGATCACAGTTTTCGAAGGTGTCTTATTTGTGGAGGTCACCCCTTTAGAAGGTGTTCCAGTCTGAGAAGTGACTTTCTTTGGTGGCTTTTCTGGAGTCTCTTGTACCCTGTGACTCTCCTTAACCTTTCCAGACAGTTTTGATGATAAACTTGATGATGTCTCAACTTTTGGAGTTGTTACCTGATTTGGAGAAGACAGAAAAACTACAACAGAATGACTTCAATGCACCATAAAATGTTAGACAATGCAGAATCTGGTTCTTTGAGATCTTTTCGAGCAGTTTTTATAAGCAAAGTTACCAAATTAAAAACTCCAGGAAAACTAGATGTTCCATTTTTCTCTCATTATTTTATGACCAGCAGTTTGCTAAAATGGATGGTGCTGAGGCAGGTTATGTCATAAGACATAATAAAGATAAGATGAACTTTAATACTAGTGGATAATGCACTATCTGGGCACCCAATATTATCAGAAAATCACTACACAGCAATGTCAGTCTAAAGATGATTGGTTTTCTTTTTGGTAAGCATGCCCATGTCCTAGTGCTTTATGGCATCTCCACAGTTCTCAGTACCACCCCAAACAAGTGACCACCTCTTTTAACAAACCACTAACAGTGGTTCCTTTACCCAAAATTCACAAGTCCTCTTAATATATGTAAAACCTCTTATTAGAGACAATAATCTAAGGAGACTTCACTGTATGCCATGTTTCCAAAATGATTATGATGATGATTGGTGTTTTACGGCCACTTTTGTGCACATGGTAGGCTAACTGGGCCAAGCGACCTCCAAAGGTAATGAAGTGAAGTCAATGATGAAACACCCTTCAGATATGCCCACGCCAAGATTCAAACACAGGTGGTAGTGATCTGTGATCCAACACGCTACCATTAGACCACAGAGGTGCCCCTCCAAAACTAATATAAAAACAATGACTGAGATCAATATTTAACCAATGTTGTGCCCTGGTGTGTGGTATTTTTAAACTACATTATAACGCAAGAGCAGAGAGTACAGTCATTAAAGTGTCCTGACAGCAGGCCTATCATTAAAAGAATTTCTACTTTACTTTTTTGGCTTCATCTTGTTCAATTTCATCCAGCTGGTGAAGAGTCAGATTGAAGTCTTCATCATCGTGTAATTCAAAATCATCTCCATTGCTCTGTTGGGCTGTATGGCTCAGCTCCTGAAAGAATTATTTACCAATTTTGGTGCGAACCTATCTGTACTTTGGTGATCTACGAATGTTGGTAGAACATAAGTAAAATTCAGATTTAAAAACTTGTGAATATAGGGAAACACTGACAAGTATTTAAACACATCAAACAAAAGAAATTCCGTACTTTGTGATTTCCGATGGATGTCTTGCGTTCAACTCTCTGCACTGGACTTGTGCCAAAGAAGTCAACAATGTTAACTGTTTTTTTTGGTGATGGGGACGAACACTTGACGGCAGATTTTGACTTCTGCTTGGCAGATGTCTTAACATGCTGAAAGGCTTCCTCAATGGAGGCCTGCTTATTCTCTTCATCTTTAATTTAACAATTAACAAAAACCATCAAATAAAAGGCTAATTCTAATGAAACGGGAAGATTGTCACCAAAAAATACGATCTGAATTTACATATTTGCCTACACAATAATTGTGACGTCACCTGATGAATAATGATATTCCTTTTTACGTCTTTTGGCTCTCTTTTTGGGAAGTGGTTCTTCATCCTCTGAATCTAAGAAGATGTAAACTTTGATAAGCGCGTACTTAATAATTCATACGAAAAAAGAGGTTCCAAAAACATCACCCAGAATTTTATGAAATGTTCAGCCCCATAACCATCTGATTTAACAAACAGACACACACACCCTCGTCTAAAGCTGGTAGAGAAATGAAGTTTAATATTTGGAGATGCCGAAATTAAAGAAAGTCAATCATACAGAAACCCATTTCATCCTCTCTAACCATTCACAGTACACATTATTATAGATGCAATATTAATTATCAGATAAAGTACCTGAATCAAAAATTACTCCTTTTTTCAAACTCCTTTTCTTCTTCTTGGATCTATTTCTAATTTCATCAAAATCCTCATCCTCACATGAATCCTATACACATAGAAAAAATGTTTTCCTTTATCTAGTTAAACATTTCTCTATCATATATATATATATATATAATATATATTGTGTGTGTGTGTGTGTGTGTGTGTGAGTTAAAGGAAAAATCCAATAATTTATTAGAAATATAGCTATTCATCTTATACAGAAGCAAAAACATTTGATGGCTTTTATTGATAAACAAACCAAACTATCATGTGCAATAATGAAAGAAATGTGCATTGATGACCACATTCTATTATAACCACAGTCACTGTGAGCAATCCACAAGTACATTCATATACATAATGTCAGATGACCATGTATTTTTGTCCAAAAATGTTAGAGGGGCAATAACAAGTCAAGCCCTGTAAAGTAGACTTGGATTTCCTGTCAATTAAATGATTATTCAAAATGGATCATCATGGAATCTAAACTGAATGGATTTATTATTCTTTGGTGCATTTGTATAATAATGTTCATCTCTGAAATCCACTGTTGTGGCTTCTAAATGGACATTACTTTTGTTTTGTCAAGTTCAATACCATCTCCGACGAACATTTTGTTCAGTATTGTGTTGAGAATCACTATACAAGTTACACGAATCGCTACACAATCATAAAATGCACCTGTAGTCTAAACACATGTGAGGATATGCGTGCATCTGTTTTTGTGTGAGAATGCACACGCATCTGTTTTTGAAAGGATTACTCTGTTTTGTTCTGGAATTATTCTTGACTAACACTTGTTTACAAGCTTTTAAATGGGTTATACAGACTTCCAGTCAAATTGCTGTCAGTGATGTCAGCTATCAGCAGCTTCCAGTCTGGGTCTAGCTTCAAAATGGCAGCATGCACAGGCCATTAATAGTCAATTAATCAGCACTTTGAACTGCATTATTTAATATATGGGTGATCATTTTCACACTTTGATATCATTTATGATATTTGTGAACATAACTGTATTAGTTCTGAAATAAAGCTGAACTGTTCCTTTAAAGCTGCCTGCTTTAAAATGGATCCCCAAAACATATTAGAAGGTGTGAAAAACTAATAAGGATAGGTGTTTGATATGTCAATTTTGTGGACAGTAATACAAACTAGACATATTCTGTATCTTATAAAAGCAATTCAGTTCAATTGCAAAAACAAATATCAGTCCTGAATGCTACCAAATGCCATGTAATCATTAAAAAAAAATTGGGAGAAAAGGCCAGGTCATTCCCCATGGAAGACGGCATACCTTGCATGACTTCAAAATGCTAATTAAAAGTAACCTGATTGATTGATATATATTAACTAACAAAACCACATAAGAGCCATCAAGGAAATAAACACTACCAATGGAGTGTCTATGTCAATAATGACAATCACAGCTGTCAGAATGATTGTCTAACATTTGGATCAACCAGTAATATTCTGGTTGATATTGAGTTGACTATGTACACAGTGTGTCAAAATAACGCTCAACCAGGACCAGTGTTTCAAGACTCGGTCTAAAATCGGTATCATAGTACTCGACCTGTTGGTTAGTGTCCAACTTATGACCTATCAAACGATAAACAACTTCATTTGCGATATTCTGTCAAATCTAGGACATGTCTTCCATCTATGAATCAAACTGAAGAAATCTGACACTGGTTACAAGTATGTCAGAGTTTACAGAGACAAAAGATTGTACCAAATATTCATAATGATTCCATATAAAAATATTGAATGCTGGCAAGGGACAAAAACTCCACATAAACGTGTTTTCATTGAACCATTGTCAGTTTATGTGCATATTGAAATAATGATATTTATAATAATAAGTTGAACCATATTGCTTGAAAGATTTGTTTAAACATAAGTGGTACAGAACACTTAAAAATTAACGAAAGGTTATGCCTGCATTATCCGTTGATGTAACTAAAGCATCGAAATTTAAATTATTGAGGTTTTTTTTTGTTACTCCAGAAGCCATTTTTATGCTTAGAGTGCAAAAAATGACTATTTAAATGGTATATCTACAGGTCCAGAAAGGCTACAAGTTAGTTTCACACGTTGTATACAGGTATAGCAAAATAGACATAATCCATTATTTAAATTAAACACAAGATAAACACAATACTATGAATCAATGCATTGCTTTGCAACAATCAATTCAACTTACTAATTGTCTTTTTTGTTTCTTTTTTGACGATGTTCTAATCTCAGGTGAAGAAATAGCTTTATCATCGAAATCATCATCATCTTCATCATCCTGCTTTATACTAGACTTTCTTTTCTTAGTGTTATGTTTTTTCTTGAGTTCCTCGTCCTCTGCTCTAGGAGATGTATTGCTCTCTTCAATGTTGCCATTTTTATCTCTGTTCTTTTTCTTGACAACAGTCTTTCCTTTATTACATTTAGATTTGTTTAAATTTTTGTCTTCTGATTTTTCATTCTTTCTGCTCAGTGGCAGACTCTGCTTCTTGGGAGTTTTCTTTTGTGGCTTTGGCACATCTGGACTCTTTGATGGGGCCGACTTTGTCTTTGCCGAACTAGAACCACCAAAGAACTTTCGGATATCCTATAAAAAAAGGTTTTACAAGAATCCATAAAACAAAAATCATTCCAACAGATGATTATATTGCCCAAGTACCTCCAGACGAGAACATGCAAAGATTGTTATATGGTAACTGGATTACCTGCAGCTAATTAAAGGTAAAATTATTTTCCCAATGATTGCAATAACATTGGTGAATGAAGACAAATAATTATTTCCTTTAACTTGTATATACATTCCTATCTACACTGGCTCTAGAATGTATTAACTTAGCCAATTTCATTAGCCAAAAGCTACATATTTTATATTATTTATATATAAAATGCTGTCACTGTGCAACTGCTTTATGATTGAGATCTCGTAAGACCAACTGAAGTGGTTAAAAAGAGTGAGATAGTGATGATAAATGATGATCTCAACATATCTGCATAATGATTATGAGTTGTTATATTTTTCAAAATATAACACTCAATAGATAAAAGTGACTAATTAAAACACAAGCTGGCTCACTCTACAAATTAGAAACACAACTGTTAGTGTTATCTGTCAGCAAACTATGTACATTTGCACCAAAAAACAACAACAATGAGATCATATTGTTTTGTGATACTGGTAATATGCATACAGCCAGCTAATGTGTGATCACTATTGTTTTTCAAATTATGTCTGAAATCTTTTTTTTAGCCAGTTCAACATCTTACAAGAAAATAATATCTATCTTTACTATCACCAGACAGTAGTGATGGATCTGGATTTGTGGGTATTGCTAAACAGTTTTTTCTATCACAGCAAGCATAATGTTTTCCTGAAGATAGTATTATAAAATGGCATTTCTGACTGCAAATCAAAATTAGCGAACACCCGAAAACATGACACCTATCTTAGGGAGTCCCAATGGCTTGGGCAATATTCAATTAAAAACACAAATGAATCATTTCATAGGCTGATTGTTTGCTGACATTTATTACTTGAGGCCACCAAGACTTCAGTTAAAGCTTTATTATAACCGAAGGCTGTTATCACTTAGTTACAAAGTCAGGATGGCTAGATTTGGTTGTCCCACTGATACCAGGTTTGAATCACAGACACATGGTTTGATAACTTTAAAACTTGGGTGACTTTAACTGGGCCAAGAGTGTACTTTTCTAAGTTCAACCTGTTCCCAAATAAATGAATCAGTATGGTTCAATAAATATCTTTTGATATATACACAAATAGTGGTCAGTCTTAAATATAACACAAACAGCCATGGACAAAGATAAACATGCATGAATCATATAAGCCTTAATTAATATCTTTGAAAATTAGACAACTAACTAGTATAAACTTTAGAATAAGCTTAACTAGAAAAATTAAGTACTTAAATCAGGATTGTCTTATTTATTTCATTGCAATAACAGATAAATATATTACAATTTAACTAATGTAAAATATGTAATTTGAAAAGCCCTTTCTTAAATGGAAAATGGTGTTTGAAAAGAAATTTAGTAATGTAAAATAAGTATCTGAAATGGAATCTGCTACATCTATATCATCTACCTTGTTAACAGATTACACAACTAATAATATACAAAATTTGTATAATGCCAACATAAATAAATCACACACACACACAGGCATGAACCAGATTCAAAGCCACAGTAAGCTCTAACCACACCACAACAATGTGATGTCATATTTCTAAATCGATTGTCTTGTTTTAAAATGGAAAATGATTATCTCTAATATACCTACAATGGCAACATTGGATATATTTTGTCAAACAATGATTAAATATAAATCAGCATTGGATTGGTAAATGCGATTCAAGTAATTTTTTATATATATTTAGATACCACAAATGGAACACCTGGTTAATAAACAACTTTAATAAATCATCTAAAACATTAAAGGAATACTATGAAAAATATTATCGATCAAACATTTTTTATTTTTCTATAACGAATATACTATGCACATAACCCCAACTGGAGCAAAATTTGACACAGCTTTGTCCGTAAATGAAATTTTACTACTGATGTAATTCCTACCAAACATTTCTCCAAAATAAATACAGAATTCTCTAAATATTTAAATGGCTACAACTAGGTTCCCACAAGACAGGGAATATTACATGTTATATCATGAAATCCACTCTGGTCTTCCTTGACATTCTGTTTCATACTCATCAAAGTTAAAGACACAACAAACTGACGGTCTGATGTTTGTCAGCTTTTATTTTGAAGGAAGGGGCATGCCAAGGCATAGCAATTAGGAATAGTTGTTAGACATGAATGAATGAGCAACAATTGTTATTTTGTGCCAAAACTAGATAATGGCTTTATGTTAATTGTTAGACATTTTCACTGTCTGGAAGAATAGCTTTGAATAAATCACCTTATCTCAGTAATCTTATTGTCAGTGAGCACACATTTAATGGCTTAAAGTATCTTTGCTTTCCTAATTTTGGTAATTTGAAATATGTTATTCAAAATGTCCTGCACCTGCAAGACATTGTTGTCAAGAGTAGGATACTGTTGACCAAGAAGTGGTGCAAGCAGATGCAGACTATCTAGATCATCAGTGTGATTAGAAGCAGGTAAACCATTATCCAATGGCTGCTTCTTGTTGGGGCCACAGTGCAGTTTAGCACAAGTTGAAGTCACAGAAGTTAGATTGGCTGTAGGGTTCATGCACGGAGCAAATGATTTACGCTTTTCCCTTCCATCTGACTAGTAATGTCCTGTTTTCCCTTATTACTTGAATTGAGTCTTGGCAAACTGAGTACAGCAACCTATATTACTGTTACCAGATACCTCCCAAAGTCATGAATATTGAAGTTTTAATAAGTAGGTCTTATTGAATGCAGCTGCAGATGGGTTAAAGGTTGTGAAATATATCAAATTTCTTGTTATACAATAAGTTAGGGCCTGCTTATGAGACCATGGGATAAATCATACACTGGTATTGTTTGTAGTCAAAATCAATTGACCTGTTTCTAGAGCATAGGGGGTAGTACTAGTTTAACACAACTATTCATTAATTGGGTGACAAGCAAGACACTGCCCTCTTGGGTTAGTGCTAGTGTATATCTGTGGCTGACCATGCATGCAGTAAGAATGGCTTCATTTACTGATCCTTTATATGGCAAGAGCTCAATATATCTGGTACTCTAATTCTATTAACCTATCTTATAGCTTTCACATTAAATAATAGTTAAACATGGTTATTTTCATAGGTGTCTTCAATACAGCCAAAGGGGATATAAAGTGGGGGAAATGGCCTTGAATCACATCCAGCATCTATCAAGAAGATTTTTTAAGGCTTTGGTGGCACCCACACTAAGAAACAGAATTGCCTTGCTAACGAGAAAACATCCAAGCTAGTATTTTGTCACAGGATCCTTTAAGGACTTTGTGATTTTGATTAGTGACGTATCAAATCGACTGATTCAATTGTACGTAGGTGAGAAATACCCTTAAATTAATTTTGTTATTACTGATATTAAAGTATATTTAATAAAGCGCCCTTACTAGCAGGAGCCATTCAAAGGCGCTGTACAAATAATATGTAATTTAATAATACCCCAAATAATGTCTGTAAAAACCCTGTAATGATTTAAAAGATAATAATTATTTATCTGTGAAAGCGACCTTAAATAGGTGTGTTTTTAGAAGAGACTTAAAATTTCCAAGAGACGACGAATTTCTAATATTTGCCGGCAACTTATTCCACAAATTGGGGGCTGCAACACTAAACGCACAATCACCATATCACCATATGACTTGAGCCGAGACACTGGCACCTGCAATAGTATCTGACTGGATGACTTTCTAATGGAAACCAGTTCACACAGGTATTCTGGCGCCATATCATTAATAGATTTATAAGTTATTAACAGAATCTTAAAATGGATACGCTGTCTAACAGGTAGCCAATGTAGTTTTTGAAGAATTGGGGTAATATGATCATATTTTCTAGTATTTGTTACAACGCGGCGAGCTGCACTATTCTGAATTGGCTGAAGGCGATTAATGTTAATCAGATATGTTATATAACAGGGAGTTACAATAGTCTATACGAGAGTAAATGTTCACGAACTACAGTTGCTGCCATTAAAAGTGATTCTTTGTGTCAAAAATGCTTTTAAACAGTAGGGATGTTCTGGTGATGGTAGTAAGCAGCTCGGCATACTGATGTCATATGTTCATGCATGTTAATACATTGTCAAAAATAACCCTAGATTTTTTACTGACCATTTAGTAATCGAAGATGCACCCATCTGTAATGCTGGTGTCTTTAGGGATTTAACACATTGTGGTGATGCCAAATATAAAATATTTGTTTTATTATCATTTAGTTTTAGAAGATTTTGAGTCATCCATAGCCGAATATCAGCAATACAATGTTCTAAATTCTTCAAGGAAGAGGAGAAATTTAACTCATTGTCAGGATCCAGTGATATATACAGCTGTGTGTCATCAGCATACAAGTGATATTTAACCCCATATCGCTGCGCAATGATCCCAAGAGGACGGGTACACATTGTGAAAACCAGAGGACCAAGAACTGAACCCTGTGGTACACCAGATAACAAAAACTGAATGTCAGATAAAATACCATGAACAGACACTCTCTGGGAGCTTTGTTCCAGATAGGATCTAAACCATTCAAGTACTCTACCTGACAGACCAAACATGTCTTTTAACCTAGAGAAAGTACATTATGGTCAACTGTATCAAATGCAGCAGACAGGTCCAGAAGAACAAGTATTACTGGCTTACCTTGATCAATTGACATCATAATATCATTTTTCACTCGAACTAAGGCTGTTTCAGTGCTGTGACCACTTTTATAGGCAGACTGTAGTGATTCATTAAGGTTATTATTGATTAAATATTTGTTTAGATGGAAAGCAACTGCCTTTTCTAACTTAGATAAAAATGTAAGATCTAAAACAGGTCTGTAATTGTTTAGAATATTACAGTCCAGAGTGTTTTTTATTAATGGTTTTGCAAGGGCAGCTTTCATGGATTGGGAAAACACCCAGAGATATTGATTTATTAACTATATTTGTAATTGGGTTTATCAGAACATCCAGACGACAATCTTTCACAAGCCATGTAGGCATAGGGTCAACTGCACAGAAAGCATTAGATGACTTTCTCAGCAACTGTCTGATATCAGTCTCTGTAAAAGGCTCAAATGTATCCATCATGGATATGCAGGACTCTTCTACCAATGGTGTACCCTGTGATAAGGTGCTGGACTGGAACCCACTATGTATATTTAATATTTTTTGACAGAAGAAGTTATTAAAACAATGGGCCATATCTTTATCTGAGTTGATATTATTTGGGAGGACAGCTTGACTTTTATGTAATACTTCATTCACAACACTGAAAACAGTCCTTTGATTTCCTTTGATGCTTTATCTTTATATTATAGTATTCGGATTTAGCAGAGGCAAAGTATTTTAACAAGAATTTTACTGACCTTGAACATTTCAAAATGAACACACAAAACTGGTCCTGATCCACAGACGCTCACAATACCTCTGTGTCTCTGCAGCCTGTATGTTCTTATTATACCATGGAAGCATTGGTCTGCTTGGCATTTCCTTTGTCCTTGAAGGTGCATGTTGATCTACAATGTCTCTCAATGTATTATCATAGAGATCCACCAGATGATCCACATCATCCGGTGGATCCAATACCAGAGAAGAGACTCACAGATCAGCAAGAAAAGCCCTCTTTGTCAATTGACTTGTATCTTCTATATGAAATATCTTTAGCTGAAACAGATTGTTTCTGTAAAGATACATTAATGTCAACAAGGAAATGATCAGATAGCATGGAAGACACAGACACATCTTTAATCAAATTGTCATCATCACGGGAGATGACAAGATCTAAGATGTGACCATGTCTGTGTGTTCTTTCTTGGACATGCTGCCTGAGATTGGCAGATCTAAGAATGTCAGCCAGTTGTTTGGTATCTGCATTCCTCTGGCAATCCCAATGTATATTGAAATCACCTAAGATCAACAGATGACCACTGTTGGTAGCAAGAGAGTCAACAAATCCCGAAAATTCCTTGAAGAAATCTGCTGCTTTCAGGCCATTTTTCTTAGTGGGGTGTAATCGGTAGATAATAGCTACACGAATACTTATCCCCCCAGATATAAAAGTCAGTTGGTAATTTTCAAAAGACTTAGCCTGAAAACGCAAAAGGGTTTCACACTTCAAAGAATCACGGAGAAGAATGCCGACTCCCCCACCTTTTTGTGAATCCGAGCTGCATGGTGGAATGAATATCCAGCTGGAGTCGCATCACCAACAATTTTCTGGTCTGAAACATTACCAGTCAGCCAAGTCTCTGTTATGACAAGAGCATCAAGATCCATATCCTTAACAACATCAGATATTTCATCTGATTTATTACAGATCGACTGACAGTTAATAAGACCAATACTTACATTTTGTACAGCTGTGCCATTATATGGTGTTATTGGCACAGTGATCAAATTACTGGCATCAGACCCAATCTGCTTTGGATGTTTTCCCCTACGTGGGCGCATCGCTAAACAAATGGTATTATCACCATAGGGTCGTAATGCAAGCAACTGATCTCTACTATAATTCATTATAATTATAGAAATAAAATAAGTGAAAAATTTAAATAAAAAAATAAAATAAAACAAAACATACACAAGCAAAAACCGAGTTCTTATGGGAAACACTGGAGCGGGCGATAATATAGGGCGTCAAATGAGCAGTTAAAAAGAAAATACAAGAAATACAAAATAACTAAATATAATCAATTTATATTAATCTAAATTAAATCTATATTACATAATATGCAAAATACACCAGTTTCACTGGTGTAACTTATCTAATAGCTGAACTATCCGAGAAATATTCCGGTGCCATTACATCGAGAGCCGGTCATACTTCCCGCCACAATTGATTACCAGCAAACAGTTTTGTTATTACTGAATTCAAAAAAATGCAAGAGAGACCAACATAAAATATTATTTTACATTAATGTTTGTGACATATAAATATACTAATTCTGATATACTGATAATCCATAATTGGTTCTAAGCAAAATATATCAAACGTGAAAATTTTAAATGACCAAATATAGTGAATAAACATTTACAACAGTTTATGACGTCATAAAGGTATTTACAACACTGTCATGTTATGTCATAATCAGGTTTATGACTGTCATAAACCTAACCCTGTCTATTACTATATTTCATCTTAACTTGTTCAAGCTAAAGTAATCATAGACCTATCACCAAAAAATTTTGATAATTATCCTGACTATGAATATGATCAATATCGGTATCATGATTAATATTGGTATCATAATCACTATCAGATGACCATGCTAATCTAGTTTAGTGACCAATATTGGTATAATACTAATCATCATATTAAGTCTTCATTTAAGATCAGTAGCAGCACCAAAACTTTTAAAATATTAATATAATGTATTTATAAATATATACACGATCAGAGTATAGACAATACCAGCTTAACTTGTCAGACAACAAGTCCTACAACCATATTTGTTTTGTTGGCTCCACACATTCTTTGTCAGCCACCAGCAAAACGTTTGTTGGAACTGTCGATTTTTTTGGTCAGTCATTTCACTTTTCATTTCAAAGCAATAAAACACTGACTACCCAACAAAACATGGTAATTAATACTGATTTCAGTCAACAGTGTGAAGTACTTTGGCATTTGATTGACTTCAGATTTCTTGTCGGGGATGGCCCACAGGGGATGGTTATGCCAATTGTTTGATTGTGATTAAACATCGTAGTTTTGTATGCTTTGTTCAAATGTTCACAAATTTTCTAAATGCTTTCATCACTAGTGACCGCATCATATTTTATATTAGGCAGAATCATGAGAATGGCCCCAAAATAATAGTCACGAATACCATTGCAGCTAACAATAATTCTGCGCGAATGTTATCGGACATGATGATGATGATTGATGCTTTACGCCCACTTCTGTGCACATGGTAGGCTAAATGCACTGAGCGACCTTCAAAGGTAATAAAGCGAAGTCAAAGATGAAACAACCTTCAGATATACACATGCTGAGATTGGAATACAGGTGGTAGTAGGTATATGACCAAAAAATTTAATTAAAAATAGAGCACTGATTAATACTCATTGAAGAACAAGAATTAAACATTCCAATGGTATCTGTTTCATGATTATAGCTCAAATATTAAGGAAGTTGGAGAGTTTTTACTTAACATGGAAATCAATGGGAAGGTCTGTGACTTCAAATCCAATTTTCACAAAAATGTTCATAACTCTCTTAATATTCAATGAAATATCTTGTCTAAATAACTAATTGATGTCTAAAAAACAAATTGATGTCTAAATAATTAACTGCATCATGATGTCTAAATAATTAACTGCATCATGATGTTTAAATAACTGATGCCTAAAAAAATTAATTAACTAGCTGATGGCTAAATAACTAACTGCATAATATCTAATTAACTAACTGCATAATATCTAATTAACTAACTAATGTCTAAATAATTAATTGATGTCTAAAATTATTGATGTCTAAAAAAATTACTGATGTCTAAAAAAGTAAATGACTAAATATTTAAATAAGTAACTGATATCTAAATAACTAACTGATGGCTAAATAACTAACTAATGTCTACTACACTATCATGTGTTTCATCCGTTTGCCAGTATGTGACTAAACACATGTTTCTAAGTGGATTTCCCAATGGCAATGGCGAACCAGAGAAATCGCAGCTGCCAAATATTTTTCTGCAAGCTATTACAGACGTTCGAATGTACATACGACTATGAAACTTTCAGCAAATTAAACTTTAGAACATTATCTACATTTCGTATATGTTTGAACTTATTTAAAAAGATTTGTTAAAGCTAATTTAGATGTCTTTTGTCAACAGGTAACTTTATCAATGCACCATTAATTCATCTTTGGCCGATTGTTAAAATTTGGAAAGAGGCTATAGTATGGAAAAACCCTGACGTCATCCACCCGTCAAAGCAATAAGAATACCTGTATAGGGTAATAGGCATCATGAATATTCATGAAAGTGGTACCCCCAAAATGATCCGAAAGAAATGCCAATCCCGGGCTGCAGGCTATGTGTATTATCCTGAACGGAAGAGCGGCTTATATGCACGTACCTAGATCAGCGACTGACGGAGGCGCCCGAATGTTATCGGACAAACGGGCCAACTGATATAAATCTATGTCGGACATCATCATATTTTGCTAGACGAATTTCGCATACTCTGCATGATGATGATATCGAAATACACACTTGATGGCACACACACACCGAGAGTAGAGAGACAGAGTCACAGACTGAGAGACGGGGACTGGGTGACAGTCCTGAGATCGAGTGACAGACAAACACACACACATACATATATATCATTCGTGAGATCATTTTCAAACTATTGGCATCATTATTATTTAACGGCATAAAATAAAATATACCATTTGATGTTGTGATGAACCTTAAACTTTAAAACACTAGATAACCCAGCTAGTTCGCGCCAGGCACTAAGTACTCATTGTTGTTAGTCGTAAAAGGGATATACTAAATGGGAACTTCGCAAACGACAAAACGGATACATGTAACTTCGGCCTTTTTCAGAATTGGACCAGTGAAATCAGACCCTTAAAAGTATGCGAATTCTGCTCGGCACTTATTATTAAAATTGATATCCCTATTGTAGATGTTAATGAACATTTTAGTACTGATCTAAACAACAAAGAAACAACACGAGATAAGTGTTTTATTTTATTTAGTAATTTATTTAGGTGGTTGACTTGTCGCTACCGGCCGTCTGATTCAGTAATCATAGCCCAAGTTTGAACAAAAGAACGTTAAAGTACACAATTAAAAGTATTGTCTAGTATTATTGGAACATTTTCTCGGGAGCAAAACAGGTGGCGATTATAACAATATATTTAATGTCACTCGAGCTCACACCTAGTGCTGCTGTACATCTTTGCACGTACTCTGAGGTATCTTAAAAGTCATTAAATTAATCTTGTATCACAGCCATAATATTAACTTGACTAGAAATAGTTTATTAATACAAAAGTTAAATTTAAATTAGTGTTACTGTTAGACTTTAGTTGGCGTGCCCGCTTAATGGTCTCTCTCTCTCTCTCTCTCTCTCTCTCTCTGTGTGTGTGTCTCCCTTAATCCCCCCTCTCTCCATGTGTGCCATTGAAACACATTTAAAACAAATATACTTGTTAATACAAGGAAGATTCCATAATATAAAACTCATAGATTAATAAAAACTATGGATCTTTTTCTATGAAAACATTATATAACCAGAATAATCATCCTGTCTAGCTGTGACCTGTCCCAGCAGGTATACTACATGATTTTCGTATTTAACTTAGGTATCTATAGAGTTGCCATATTGTTCTACATAATTATAACACCCTTTCCACGTTTTTTTTATTCCGTTGTTTCTGGATGAAAATACTTGGTGGAAGCTACGGAGAGTATATATCATAACGTCACATAAACAATAACCATTTGAAATGGAAAACGTTATGATAGCATGATCATCGCAGGTTTTTTTTTAAATGTAGGTCGGCTAGAAACTAAATTACATATTTTATGTATAATGTACAGCTAAAGTAAATAAAACATGATTTATTCCACATCCTAAATATCAATTTTTTCTACAAATAATGAACCACATTTTCACACAATAGTAATATAAATGATATCAGTATATGTATGCATGTGTATGATTGGTGCTACACATACGCATATACCCATATCGATTTTGTTACATTATATACGTTTTACATGCTGTCAAAAATATTCTATCAAAGAAGCATAAATTAAGTACCTCGGAAACAAAGAAGTGGCTGAAAATATAAATACAGAAATTAGAATCTGTACATACATCTGCATGTGTGTGTGCGCGCGCATGCATGTGTGTGTGTGTGTACGTGAGACGTGTGAAAGTAATTTAATGTCATTATAATCACAATAAATTGTTTTTATTTTGTAATAAAGTTTAAAATAAAGTATAAGTATATTGTTAGTTTACATTACTTTAGAGGCGTACACAACATAATTAATCGCCATTTTACACATTTATTGTATGTATATTGTGACATGGATTAATTCAACATGGAAACTGTAATGTAGATTCTATTTGTAAGAATTATTGCAAGGATTTAACCTGGAAATAGTGACGTGGATTCAGCATGGAAATATTTAAGTAGAACCAACACATATTAAAATAAAACTTATTTACTACATGGGAACCACGTTAATGCCTCATGTACGTGGATTCAATACAAAATAAAATACAAAAATCTATATTATATATATATATATATATATATATATATATATATTAAGTTACGATTATCATGCGATACATGCATGCAAATATAGATAATTAAAAAAATTATATATATATAGTTGCTAAACTTTCAGATAAATCAGTTGTCTATAAAGACCCACGTACATATCTTTAAAGGCATATATAGCATATTGTTGTAATTTTAATTTGTTAAATAATATTTGGACTAAGATTTTAACAATGCAAAATTATACTCGCATTTGGTTCAAGATACATAGGTTACAGTATGTACATGCATGGATGCATGGATCCCACAAGTTTAAAATTTTTAATGTAATTATTATTTTTAATTTAATCCACAGTTTATAAACTATGCTTTGTTTGTTAGAAAAAAAGTCAAATGAAGTAATACTGGTCTATATTTGGCTGATAAACCAGTAAAAGAAAGGTGCATGTCGATAAGATAAACTTTCTATGAAGTATTTCTATAAATCGTTTCGAGCATATTCGGTACCCATCCTTTGGGGCTTGGAGTGTTGTTTTTGTTACATGATGAAAACGTAAGGAACCTAAATTTAAATATGTTTCCAAAATATTTCAAATGCCAAATTCTCTTCTATTATACAAAGTAAATGCACACTCATCAATTTTAATTTGTAAGAATGTTAATTATTTAATCAGAATATTTTACGACAATGAAATGCGCGCAAACAAACTGGTCGCTAGTTCAGTCATGGCGGAAGAATTGAAAAGGTGAGTTGTCATCAGCTCTCTGTTATTTACGTATTCCCCTTATTTACATATGACAAACAATCTGTTTGTTTATTTAATCAATACCTGTTAGTAACCAATGTTTTTAATGATAACATTTTCTGGATGACCGTACTTACTAGCATACACTTATCAATGTCCAGTCACCGGTCCAATCGCCATGCCCATGACATGGGATCTAGTATCATCTACTATCATCTTATTTTTAACAGTTAAGATAGTCGCTCACTTGGACGATTGTTCTAATATTGGCTCGTGTGTATTTGTTCTCCTAAAATAAATAGATGAAGTATATTTTAAGATTTAGACCAGTGTACTAAATTTATTTCCACTGTTAAAGTGTAATTTGAACATGTTAACCTTGTCTTGTGTCGCCAGTCGGTTTATTCAAACCTAAATTGGGCTCGATCTAGATTAGAATTAGAACAGATCTAAAATTTAAATTAGAACATTTCTACAAGTAACATTTTTTGTGCATCTCATGTTGTGTATTGCATTGTTAAAATGGTGCTGTTGTCATCAATATTAAGAGGCTTATATTCATTTTCCTGTTATCTCGTAGTTATATTTTGCAAAAAAAATTAAATTATGAATAGGACAGGGTTCACAGAATTTTGAAATGTCAAAAGGTCTTGAATTTATAAGTATCTCTAGAATAGACTAATTTTGAAAAGGCCATGAAATTTGAGGAAGTATACTGAAAAGACTCTTGGTATCTTGGTTCTTGGCCATTTAGCACAATTTAAGTCTATTCACCTGGATTTCACACCACTTGACTTGGTCTCTCGCTTTACTTAGCTGAGGTAGCATACAGTAATGACAAATTAAGGAGAAATTATCCAGATTCATAGAGTTGATTTTAAAGCATACCTTTGTAAGATTGACTTGTTTTCAAGGTTCTGGCACCAGAATAAGAATTTTGGGTATGGAATTAGATACAAATCTTGTACTGATCCTGCATTTCGTTGAATGAGATACATATTAATGTTCCCTTTTCTTGAGGTTCCTTGTTTATTTTTAGTTGAAACTGCCATGGATGAGGAATTTATGGCTTTAACAACTAAGGAAATCTTCCGATTCTAAAGTTCAAAATTATTTAAAAAAAGGAGTCTGGGACATATGACCGGGGAGGGGGGAGTTAATGACTAAAGGATACAAATCCCACTAAGGCAGGCATGAGATGGATTCAAAACCCAGTAGTGCTGAGATCTAACAACTGTGCCATCACCTTAACAACACCCTCACCTTAATGAAGAAATCCTCTTATTACACACATATAATATAGAATTCTAGGACTGCTGCCCATATGTAAAACTAAAACCGATATTTCGGACGGCTGCAGTTCTACAATCTCATTCGCGCATTCATTCACACACAGAAGATGGAAGACTCAATGTATTTTGCTGCTATGTCACCATTTTATCATTTATTAATTATTTATAGCAATCTTTTCTTGTCCTTGTTTTTCAATAAATGTCAATATTTATTGGTTACTTCTAAATAATATGATGCCTGCCACTTGCTGGATCACGCTGCATCGGTATTCTTTACACTGCGTGTATGTGTGTGAACATTAGATGCTGGGCCTTACTTGTGCATTAATGAGTATAAAACTATCAATTGGCAGTTTATGTCCATTCAGTATGTCTGAAAGGTATACACCACCTTTGGGCAAAATACATTGCGAGATAAAATGGTGTTTGAACTATGTTATGGTTATGATAAAGAATGTGTAAACTTTTGTTAGTTGTATAATACTTGCAAGCCCAATTTTTCCACATAAGTTATACCAGTATGTTGTTTTTCAAGTTACGCATGCAAGATTGTTTGCTTCATATTCTGAATGCCTGTATTTAGTACAAACTTAAAATGGACAAATCTAAATATTGAGGAGTAACCCAGTCTAACCAACTTGACTCAAGTCAGATCTCCATGAATACAATCTGTGAACATTTTAAGGCACATTAAGCCAGATATTGTAATATAATAATGTGAAAGGCCTTAATTATTCAGTAAAAAGTGGGACAGAGTTACCTTGAAAACAAGGGAAAGATCAAGGTTTGACATTAAGTTTTAACATTAACTTCGCATTTCAGGCAACTAATCTTGTCATACATCTGGAGTTGCCATGTGCTTACCGGGTAGTTAGATTTTACACAAGCCAGCTGGATGATGACTTCTGATAGATATATTGTGAATCATTGCATCTCCTCTTGGTGCAGTTGCACTGACCTATGTGAAAATCTCAAATAAATGTTTGAATCATTATTACAAAACATTATTGCCACTTTAAACAGCTTACAGTAACTTTTATCTTGCCCAAAATCATGATTAGGTTGCCACTGGCAATCGGGAGGTGTTAATGTCAAACCCTGAAAATTGTCTGATCTGCCTTTTAAAAGGGAATTTACCTATCAGCTGATCCATAGAGGGAACTTCAGATATCAATATCCTGTATTGCCTGAGCTCTGAACATTCTACACAATATAAATTATTCTTAAACCTCAATGAACATGATTAGCTTTGCTTCTGAAAAGTTCTGTTAACCCTTGCTCAGTTATACAGCTGGTCTAGCTGTTTAGCTACATATGACACTACTAGAAGTAGAACTATGTGCTATAGTCTGGCCACCAAGTCTAAGTGCAATGTATGCTGAAAGCCCAAGCAAGTGTACAGCTTTGTCATAGATGGCCAACTGGCATTTCCGTAATTGATGTAATATGGAACACCCAAGTTAGGTTGAGCTATCATCTAGCTACTGTACCAGGATACACTTCAGAGAACAAACATTCCTCGTACTAGTTGTAGCTATTAAAGGATGACATATCATTGAAAAGCTTATTTTTATATCATTCTCACTGGTACAGTTGGGCCCCGTTATTACAAGGTCATTTGGATCCACAACTTGTCGACTGTGTTATAGGTGGACCGCAAAGCTAGACGAGCACTATTGGGGAGGGTGATAATAGGGAATCCATGTATTCATCTTGTTTTGGACCATTCTTTAAGATTACATACAACTGTGTATTTCATAAATGTTCCGAATAATTGTTTAATCATTTGTTACCTCAATGTTTGTGTGGAAAATAAAAATCTTTCTGCAAAAAGTAGCCGGAATCTTGAATTGGTGATATTCATTCGCCAGAAATAGTGCATGTTCTACAGATGAAGGTAGTAACTATACGAACCAATAAATTAACTGTGAAAGTGTATCTGCTTTTGTAATGAAAACGTCATATTTTATAGAACGTAAATTTAGTGCTTGGAGTCACACAATAATTCACGGTTGTGATTGAGCCAAGGTGGTGTGTAATTAAGTTTGTGCTCAATAAATATACACATGGGTATGTTGTGGCTGTTGGCTATGTTTTTTATGTGTGAATTGCAAACTGTGAAAACCCGAAATATTTTATCAGTCAGATGTGGATTTCATGCCATTTTGCGTAAAAATGTTCTGTCATGGATTTCTGGGTACAAGGTCTGACCGTGTTATATCCGATTTCGCGTTATAACAGACAATGGTATAATGCAGCCTGACTGTATAATGTATCTGTTGTCCCCATATAATTCTGGCGGAATCAGATATCAGACTGGATTTTGTAATTCTTGATTGCATTGATATTTATGGAGATTTTGACATACATGAAGACATTATTACATAATGCCACATCAATTTGAGAGTTCTGATTATTGAACCTAAGTGAAGATAAGCTTGGATCTAATGCTGAAGCTGTCTAGAATGCATCATGGCCCTCATATTAAATTAGTGGCTTGTACACAGATAGTCTTCACGTCCAACCAAACTTACATGTGTACTAATTTCTTAACATATCCTGCCCAGTCTTCAGAATATGCACACAATGTACTACCATACTAGTGTTACCAGTCCAAACCATGTCATCTTGAAAAGAGTAAAGAAGTTAGAATAACAATCAAGGTGACCAAAGGTAATGAAGCAAAGGCAAAGTCAAAGATGAAACAACCTTCAGCATGGAGGCTCTAGCGGTAGCGTGTTGGACCACAGATCACTATCACCCATATTCGAATCTCGGCGTGGCCATATCTGAAGGTTGTTTCATCTTTGACTTTGCTTCATTACCTTTGGAGGTCGCTCGGCCCATTTAGCCTACCATGTGCACATAACTGGCCATACAACATCAATCATCATCACTGGCAGTGAGTTGAATACGCACTCCACAAAGGTCATTATTAAGAACATCCAGTTATTACTCTAATGACTAGTGTATTTGTTCAAATTACTAGTCCTGTGGACTAGTGGTGGATTGTAATTAGTTTCTAACCCTGATTACGTCTTTTATTTTCTTTGGACTATTCAGCACACTGTGCACACAAATATGGCCATAATACAGCAACAACATTTCACATGTCGACCTTTAAGAGTACAAATTTCATATCGGCTAATAGACCTATTAAAATGTTATCAATAAATATGGCAAGATTCTGAAATACTAACCATGGGTTCACCTTTGTTATGAAAAAAACAATACAAGTTAAAACAGTATATTTGGTTTCTAATTGGCCTGACATCACAATATAGAGCTCATTTAACACTTATAGATAGATGACAGACATATAACACAACTTGATATCCTCACATTTCACCATTCATCATCAGTCAGTGACTGCAGCATCCTCCATTTTGTGAAGCATTACAAAATAGACCTTCCTCACAACAGATCACGCCTATTCCTAAAGGCACATTGAGTTTACTGATGCTGCTTTGCTAACTATACAAAGGAAAATATTGGCAGTCTTTTAATTAGACCTCTTTCAACAGTTTGACACAATTTATCATGGATACTGGACCTGAACTTTTCATTTCCGGATATTTCACATACACTAACATTGATGTATTTTGGGTTACTCATGTATTCAGTCAGTCACTTTCCACTGGCATCCCTCATTTCTCCTTAGTTCTTTATTATCAAACATAATTAGTTCTAAGACCTGGGCTTATTTTTTAGTTGTTTATATTTTCACGTGTGTGGAATACTGTGGATATCTATAGTGTTGTTTAAAGATTTTTGTGATTGTTTTTACTTTTTTTATGCTGTCTGTATATTTACTGTTCAGTTTATTTTTCATAAGTCAAGGCATTTATCAAGATGCATTTTCAACTTTAGCCCTAAATTGTGACTGTAACTTGAGAATTAAAATTCTAATTTAAATATTTCTTCATTATTCACCCGAGGGAGCCACTATACCATAAATATAAGCAAAAGATTCCTGATGGTCAGGCCTTTAACGTGATATGAAAATCTGAACTTGTAATATGGTCTTGAGTGATTTGTTTGGCTTTGATTTTATTTTTTTAAATACACTAAAATGGATACACAAAATACACTAAAATGACTAGTTTATTCCAAATATTCAGATACCAAATACATACATACACTGAGTTATCTAGGAATGTGAATTTTTAAAAACTATGTGTCGTTCACTTTGCTAAAGGACATTCACAGTATTCATTTGTGTATACAAGTTTATGTATGCCGCTATGCATTTTTTGCAACAAATGGATATAAAAAGAAGGTTATTAGTGCACATATGTAATCTAAGTAAACAAAAGTACGGATAGGTCCATTATCACACACTAGTCACTGTAGTGCACTCAGCTTCTACTGTAATGGTTATTGTTACTAGTGCATTATACCTCCACCCACATCCTGTCCGCACTCACAACAAAACATATTAATATTATTTGATGTGTGTTAATTTACTTAAATACAATAACTAAGAGAAAGATCCTCACAGAAATAGATCTGTCTTTGACCATAACCATACTGTACTTTAGTATTAAACTAGGTGTAGTTAGACACTGATGAGATATGTATTGATTTTTTCATTATTGAAGAAGACCAGCAAATATTAAGTGACACATAGGGATCTAAATGACACAATATTCAACTGTTTAAATGAACCATAATTTACAGTGTGTGTGTGTTAATATTATCAGAGTTTGAATATTTGAAGTTTGTTATATTAATATATCTATGTATATGGATTGTGTTGCAATCGCTGTGTTAGACAGGAGTATGAACTTTAAATAGAGCCCCAGTACATAAAATAATGATACAGGAAAGCAGACGCTCAGGGCTTGTGAAGAGCCCACCTAAAACCCTGATAATATATAACATAAAAAATCTTATATATAATTTGATGATAGCTTGATACTGCAACTGACCTATACTTGTTTACATTGGTGACATGGGCACCAAGATAAATCAAACAATATTACTGTGTAATCATGATTTTTGCAATTAAAAAAAATTGTGTTTGTAAAATTGTATGCGTAGGCTATGTTTTTAACAATATTATAAAAACGATATTACCTAATTTAGTTAAAATTATATAGTAAATTTCACTGCTTACTTTCATTTGGGTCAAACTACATTGCGAATTTGACCTTGTTGTAATGCCTATATGTGGCAAACTGTAAGTATATGGTAATGTTTTTGACTGAAGGGTCATTCCATACCAATTCACCCAGTGCCTATTTGGTCACCATATCTTGGATTTTGTTAAAAAAATGATACAAATGCCTATTTATGGAAAACGAACTCATTAATAACGTTAGCCCCCCAACTCCAAACACTTCTTGAGATATTGGCCACTCAAAAGAGGGGTAACAAAGATCTAGAGAGTGGAATAGTCAATAAACAAATTTAAGGCACTATATAAATAAAGTATCGGACAAAAACTTTACAAAAGATAACCGTAGTGTATAAGGTGTAGGTAAAATGCTTGAAAGGTCCAGTGGGTGGAATTTGATTATTTGAGTATATAGGTATATCAATGTGGAATCAACAATCGAAAAGATAATGTTGATGTTCAATGTTTGACCAGTCCCCATTATCTGTGAGAAAATCCAGATGGTAGTAAGGCTTTACTGGCCATATTTCTTCCAAGCACAAGTTTCACTTTTACTATATTTTACCAGAAATGTGGTAGTGAATGGACACTGATAGTCGAGGCATCACAAACTGATCAAAACTAGCACTTGAAGATGGGTGTTGGTGTGGAATTGAGGTAACAATATCCTTCCTTTCTTGTTGCCAACCGCCTGATGAGTTCATTTACTCAGTAACAGAACCATCGTGCTTCTTGGTCAGACCTTCTGTCAACATTAGTATCTCCCAATAAGATGTTAGCTCTGATAGAATGTGATATACTGAAAGATTTACCAGTCTCTTTATGTACATAGTGTAGATTGTTATTTGTATGCCTAGATTACACTGTTCTTGTTGTGTACAGGGCGCCTCCATGGTCTAACTGGTAGTGTGTTGGATCACATATCACTACCACCTGAGTTCGAATCTTGGCATTGGCATGGCTTCGTTTCATTATCTTTGGAGGTCGCTTAGCCAATTTAGGCTACCATGTGCACAAAACTGGCCATAAAACATCAATCATCATCTTGCTGTGTACAGTATAGTGAATACCCTGTCATCTATGTAGACATGCTTAATATTAACACCGTTCTATTTCTCAAGTATTTCTGATTTGCTATTTCATTGGTCAGCAGTGGATTATATGAATTGACAGCATCAGAATCAATTGGTTTACAATTTTCTGTGTTTAATATAGAAAAGAGCTCATTCAAACTGTCAAACCAGAGAAAAGTTGCTTTTTAACATTGTTTGTTTGGTGGTACGGGAGAAGTGGTTTCACCATCCATTGTGATTAAGTTCTTGTGGTAACAATTATCAGTAGTGACAATGGTGCTCTCCAACAGTACAGCAGTTATCACCTTTTTATTAAAAAGATTAATGATTATCTGTCCATGGAATATGCAGTGCATAAAACCTGTTTATGTATTTAATTATGCCTTAACTGCATACTTTTGAAATTCTTATAGATCCTGTTGGATTAAGAGTGAGGAACACATACCTTCTAGTCTAGGAGCACCTCCATGACCTAACTGGTAGCATGGTTGGTCACAGATCTATAGCACCTGGGTTCAAATCCCAGCCATCAGAAGGGTGTTTCATCTTTCACTTTTCCCCATTACCTTCAAAGTCAGCCCATTTAGCCTACCTTGTGCACAAAAGTGGCCATAAAACAGCTATATTTACAATACCTTACATTCTAGTTCCTTTGACAGTATCAATTGATGAATAGTTACAAAATTAAAATTAAGACTTTATCACTTTGAGGTGGTGAGATATTTTGAATGTTTTATTTGTTTATTATTTTGTTTCATGAACTCGTGAAAATCTGCCAAATGTATAAATTGAGTTGCTGCTTGGTGGCATTAGTAATTAGCCAGGAACTGTTTCAAGGAAAACATTCATGTCTCCACTGAATATTCGGTCTTATTTTAGCATTAGTTGTCTAAGGAGTTCACCTGTCTAAGTCTAGTGCTAATATTTTGACACTTTGGGTGAGACTCTGCGGTGATGATGATAATGATAAATAGACCTGTACTCTCTGGTGTACCTTCTTGTTGCTAGCTATAGGCATGTAATCCATGATGATAACCAAACTAAATCTGATTCAGTGGATCAACCAGTAAGTACATGGAGGTTTAACAGGCTATTAGTAGATTTGAACAAGTATTGTATCCAATCTTTTAGCTCATTATTTTAGCTCTAAGTTCAAAGTAGGATGGACGTTTGTTGTTGGGTGTGCTAGTATATGCAGATGTGGTTTGGGTGGTCCTGATGAAGATTTTAAGTGTACTTCTTCCAGGTGGCTTCTGATAACACTTAATTACTTCGGCATAAAGTGATGAAGAATATTTTATTGAAGAGCAGAACAACACCGATTCACTGATGCCAGCCATTCTGTTTCGAAGATTTCCAAGCCACATTGATAACTGGCCATCCATTTGGACAGTTGGCTGATAGACGAATATTCTGGTTCTATCACTGTGAAGTATTATCGCACACCACTGTACGGCTCCTAGGCAGACACTGTACATGCCTCCCAGATTTGTTGATCCTGTTCTGCATGCAATTGATCAGTCTGATTGGAGATTATTAGACATTTTCCCAGACTACAGTGGGAATCTGTCTCGCAATCAATACAGCTATCAGAATGAAGATGTTATCTAAATGTGTTGTTGTTACTATGGGAATGCGTCATTAAGGCAGTTATAACACATATTAATTTGGGTAAACTAGGCCACGTTTGGCTGATAAATGGGGTGATGAAAAGAGGAAGTGGGTGACCATTGTTACCACAGTTGACGAGGCAATATTGATGTCATAGTCCATTTCACCTGTGGATTAATGTATTGATTTGCCACTATAACTGGGACATCCAGACGGCCAAATGAATTAATTCCTTCTGGTGTGTTTACGACAGTGTCGCAAGATATCTCCATTATTGTAAGGTGTGTATTGATTTAGATTTATTTTACCTACTCTTAGGCCGTCAGTGTATTAGCTTGGCTAATATTTAAAGAAATAGGTTGGGGGTGTTTCTTCATCATAAAAATGGGTCATCTGTGTACATCATTATAATATCATCCATCCATTTGTCTATTTTTAAGACATCTGTGAGTTTGTGACAAAGTAAGATGTGGCATAAGACTCCTTGTTTATGGTCACGGTGTAGGAGATCGTGGTTCTAATCAACCCGAACAGTGACACAATAGTTCAGTAGTGTCATTTTTTATTCAGGCTTGGAAGTTGAATATGCCATCTATCCCAAATAACAAATTTATATATTATTACAGCTTAAGGGGAAGCATTAAATCAGACCATCTGCATATTCCTCGTTCAGTTTACACACATACTACTAACCAACATTCAACCTGTTGCTGTTACTGTAATGTAATCTGTGTGTTGATTAACCATAACTTCTCTATCTCCATATATGTTAGTTCTCATGTGACATGCACACACTCGCTGGGGCGCCTCCGTGGTCTAGCCCGGTTTGGGCATATCTGAAGGTTGTTTCATCTTTGACTTCGCTTCATAAATAATTTCATTATGCAATTTTGTTTATCTATTTCAATAACATATGAAATTGTTTAGACCATCAATACTGTAATATTCATAAATCTGCCTTTGTTCCAAAATTATATGCTCGGCTGGTACTTGTTTACATTGTTATCACTGGGTCACACAACAAATATCAGGAGCATCCCCTGGTTGTGTCTGGCTTCAAATTGATAGCCCTGACAGAGAAGTTAATGTCGATTCACCAGCAGTTTGACCTGGATTATTTAACTCGTGCTTGATTTAAAGTTTTAGATGAAAATTAACTGTTCCTTTAACTTGTCAGTGGTTGAGTACTGTAATTATATTAATTCGTGCAGTGTTTTTTTTGGGGGGGGGGTCCTAAAATAGGCGTTTCGGCATGATGAACTTGCTAAATTTCTCAGGTCATTTTGAGTGAGAAGATAGCATAAATGAAAGTGGTGGAAGGTTTTTGCTAAAATTATTGAAACTGGCGGCAAAAGATATAGCTGTCATGACTGCTTCAGAGTTTGAAATAATCTCACAATCTATTCTAAGTAACAGGACAGTTATACTTTGGAGCATGCCAGAGTAGTAGGATCTTTGGAAGCCTAAGAATTTGTGAACACTAGATTTTGTTTGATATAAATTATAAAAGTTATCAGTGCTTTTAAATTTTTTAGAATACAAATTAACATGATTCATTAATCAAATGATGAATTTCTTGGTGATGGCCATAGTCGTTTATTGTGGGTTTCACCGTTGAGCTGCAGCATTGAATTTTATTCCCGTTGAATTCTTGATCTATACGGTCATTATCTGCCTGGCCATGATGCTGTTGTAATAGGGTTTTTTTCTGAATGGTACAGTAGCCAGTCTCCTAGTCTTTTTACAGTTCTACAATTGTGTGGCCTTTGGTAGATTTCAGTTTTTCCATCTCATTATCATGTTTACTGATGTCACATCCATCAATCACATTTACAAACAAAACTAATCATAAAAACTTAATAGTTTGATGGTATGTCGCAATGTAGTCATATTCTTTGTAAATATCCATAAGAGATTACGAGTTCATATTTTGAACTATCTGTGAACATTGATCAGGATTTTAAACAAGATCAGAATTTTACCTATTCAAAAATCAATTGAAGTTTACAAAAATCCCAATGCTCAAAAAATCTCCAACACCTGCGTGCTTTCGCACTAAAATAAAAAATTTCATGTTAATTAGTTTTCATCAATTCCCCAAGCTCAAATAATTCTCCAAATGATCTTTCTACTAAAAAAAAAATTTATTTTTAATTGTGTTTTATCAATTGTTAATTCCTAATTACTTGGGAGATTTTTTTTTATTAACTTTATTTTTGAATATGTTTTTTTGCCGTTAGCAGTTCCTGCTTTCTTGGCAGATAAAATTTCTTTTTCCTTTTTTTGAATATTTTTTGCCGCAACGAAACCTGCCCGCCGGAAAAAAACACTTTTTTTTTTTTTCCCCCTTCCAACCTTGTTTTTTTTTTACATTCAAAAAAATTATTTTATTTCAAATTCAAACGTACATCATTGTTTGAAAAAAGGAAGATGTTGAAAAAAAGATGCTTGGGTTTTTCAAATAAAATAATGTGGAAGTCAGAATTTTTCTCCAGTAGCTGCTAACCTAAAATATACTTGATTAAATGTTTAATGCTCCTAATAAGGCATTAATCACATGATTTGTGACCCAATTCAATGTCGTAAAGGTTATTTATATAAGCAAAGTGGAAGTTCAACCACAGTGTGGGGCTTGTCTTGTTGAAATTTGGAGTAGAAACCCTTGGCTGTCACCAATTGGGCACAGCCAAACACACACAGTGTGGGGCGGATCGACCACACACACACTATATATATATATATATATATATAGTGTAGACTTTTGAAATGTTGACAACCATCGACAAAAGTTTGAATTTTTATACGACCACTTTCAGTCTCTAATTGTTTTTGGTGGTGTATTGTTTCAAATTGCTTCAAAGTAAACACAAAGCAATTATTCAGTGATATATCATATTCCAGTTTAAAACTATTAAATGTAATAAATAACATTTAATGTTGTGGTCAATTCTCCACGCCTGGTCGAAACCTGACCACTTCTATAGCTTTTTGAAACAACAACAAATTGAACTACTACTGGTACCTATAACCAGATATTAGCACAATGGTTTTTCTTGCACTTCACTTATCCCCTTCATCCCCAGTGGGACATAAGGCAGCATACACGAAAAAACTTTCTTTTTGCTTGGTGTATGTTTGAAAAGTTGCTTGCAACTCAAGTTTAGTCATAATTTTGAAAATATTTTCAACAAGTCGCCCATTTTGTCTTCCTTGACCCATGCACTAAACAGCCTCGTGGAGTGGAGCATTGTTAGGTGGCACCCCCACCTGCAGTATCCACGTGTTTCTGACACTCCCTCACCTTCTGAGATATTTTTCTTGGGAAAGCTTGCCTGGATACTCGAATCAGATGGTTGAATCTAGAAGTTTAATTCCTGAATTTAACAGTCCGATTCACACCAATCGCTACATGGAACGATCCGTTTTGTGGCAGATTGCACATGTAGAATCACGCTCTTACATTTAAATGTGTTCAATTTTTTGTTGGATTCGCATAACTGATATATGGAATATCGACTGCAAGCTTATTCAAATGTGCGGATAAATTTGCGACAGTGCTAGCGTCAACCAATCAATGACTGTGTAAGAATCCGTTGGAAAGATGGCCACTGATGCTGACAATTAACGACAAAAAGAAAATAATATAGGTCAAAAAAAGAAAAACTATTAGGAGAGATTGTCAGAGACCAACTAACGGAAGCACATGTTATACAAAACATTGTCGTGTTTGTTTTTGATCGACCCTATGTTTTCAGTGAATTATTTTATTCTCCCGACCAATCTTAATTTTTGGGAGGCAAATTTTCCGTAAAACAAGTATTAAATAAACAATAGCCTTAGCACTAATAGCAGTCAGCTTTTGCTGTTAGAGAAAGATGATAAACAGCAGACTGCACGTGGTCTTTGTCCAAAAATTGCATTTTACTTTTTGAAATGTATGGGAAAGTTTGACTTTTTTAGAATGGATGAGTACATGATTCCGTAGTTGAAACTAGTGATAAAGCTGATGCTGGGTCTGGCTTGAAATGATAAGCTGTCAGTGTCGTAACCTAATATACTGCTGTTTTGATCTCCCTTAGATTGAACCTATTATAATTATAACAGTGATTTACACTTTGTCTTGGTTTCCTTACCTTGATCTGTTGCTATGTTATGTTTAGGGTTATTATATCTCATTTAGATGGATTAACACCTTTATATCTCCTGAACAAAAGCTTACGTAATCAATATTTATCTTCCTTTACATTATTATGGAGGAATGAATCATTTCAGAGGAATTACTGTATTTACTCTGTATTTGTCCTTAACTTGTTTTTATAACTATTTCATTTTTGAACATGACCAAAAAGTTACAGTTTGTCTAATTCTTAACACTTGGTTTTTGTGATTTCCTTTGCTGGCCTGTAAGTACAGTCCACGTTTTCACTTTACCTTGTTCTTTGGCTGACTGGTCACATTTTCCGTCAGTTTGTATTGCATCATAGCTATGACCACATTCACAATCAAGAAATCCTTTAAGTTAAATTAAGCAGATCTTATGCTTAATACGAAGACAATGTATTCATACAAAACAAATTCATTCTATGCCTAGATACCATCATAATAAAGTGCAAGTGATTAGCAAGCCTATATGCGTATACAAAATATTATTGAACGCGCACAGACAGCATTTTGATATTTTACTGGAATCCTTGATTTCACATTTGCATCTAACTACCTTTTCTGACATGACATGCTGATGTAAAGTAGTGTTTTTATGTGATTGTTTTGAATTAATTAAATTTATTCTATGAGTTGAATCCATCATAGAATAAAATATTTCATTGTGAATTAATATAGAGTAAATATGGTAAATGATCATGTGTATAAAACTTTGTTGTGGGGGGCATTCATTTTCAACATTGACTCCTGTGTTACCAAATGAAACCATACGTAAAGCCACAAAATGTTCCAATCAGCTTACTGCTCTAGATGTATGCCTAGAAAATTCTTTTTAAAAATGTCAGTAGTGATGCTAGATGTTTAAATTACAGGAATTCAGTAAACCATAATGACTCGCTATACCTATCCTTACAAATTATTGCTTATCAATATTAGTTAACTCTGCCTCTCCAAATGAAAGGGAGGAATATATCCAGATTTTTATTTTAACTGAATAAATTCTGCTGAAAAACAATAAATAAAATGATTTCAAATTGCTGCTTCCAACAGCATTCGAATACTCCTTGAGCTCTTGAAAAACAAGACATTTCTTGTGGAATATTTAAGATCTCCCATTTTGGAAGTGGAACAACAGAGCCCCTGTTATCTTTGTCACTGCAGTTACATAATATCATATCTTGTAAAAGTTAAAACATTATGTGGATACAAGGACAAGTTAAATCCATGGGGGGGGGGATTTTCATAAAAATTATCTGCAGGATTTTAACAGAATGGACTACAATCACGGTCATATAGCAACTGTACAAATTGATCTTACATATTTAAATTCTGTACCGCAAAGTTTGAATTATCTATATATTTCTCGATGAGGGGGAGTTATAATTAGTTTAAATTTACAAGATTTCTAGGCTTGAAGACTGATTTACTGTAGAAATAACTGAAATAATTTCAAAGTGGAATTGACTTGTTGCCATCTTGGATTAGGCCATGTGGTAGCCTAATCCGCTTCCGCACGGTGTTCAGGCATATCGGCGTTAAAATATTAATAAAAAGAATAAAAGTCAATTTTATTTCCCAGTGGCTAGTTTCAACTGTGATTGTCGGATTTGTAAAACAAGTATTAAAAAATAATGGCATTATGGCTTTTATATTACATTATCAGCCACCTTTATATCTGTAACATTCTCTGTTTTGTGTCAGGATGGATGACAGAAGTCGCAAAAAGCGAGCTAGTGATGTTGGAGCAGGTGGTTCTTCAGATTGTTATCAAGGAATGTGTGACAGATTGGCACAGAGCTACCCATCTCCTCGATGTAGGTCTGCCATGGATAGACACTGTGTAAGTAGATGGTATAGAGAAATCATGATCTGTGATGACATGTAAGAAATAATATTTTTGGATTATATATTAAGTTAGTGAAACACATTTTAATGACTGTATTTATGCCAAATATAACTAAACACACTAAGTTATTTTTTTTTAAATTAACTATCAGAAAATTGTATCAGATTTATTAAATATGTTTTTATGATGAAATTTATAATTTTATGCCATTTTTATTTTCATGCAGGGTGGTGCTCGTTTTTATGGTGGAGTTACAAAGCAAATATTTGGCAGCCCTTCTTATCCATCACCACTGGATCGAATCCGTACTGGACGTAAGGAACGTGCTAGGCAGCTAGGTCTGCCAAGCTTGGATAGAGACTCATTTGAAGCAAACCAGTCATTTCCAAAAATCAAACAATCACGGGTGAAACAGGATGTAGATTGTACAGTGGAAGTGAAAAAAACACTTAATGATTTTAAGGGTGAGAACAAATACTGAAGTGAAAAGCTTATATTTAAAATATAACAATATTGTTGATATAACATAGCATACAAGAGGAATGCAGCTGGAAATATTTGTGTGAATTTTTTTTTTATCAGTTTGGTTTTGATACTTGATAATACTTCAGCTTCAATTTCCCATCAGGAAAAATAATTACTTGTAAATTACAACTAGTGTCTTTGTTATCAGGTAATGGTTTAAATGATGTGAGCTACACCCCTGGTCTGTCCCGTGGCAGCTTTGCCTCTTCACCAAACATGCTGGATTCATCTGGATCATTAGGCGAAAGTTGGTCATATTTTAACTACATCGGAGGCGGTAGTAGTGGAGTTAGTTTTCCAACAACTGTACGAAATCCAAACAAAGCCATTGTGACCATTGATGCCAAAACATCAGAGGTTGGTAGGGTGCTTCTGTGAACTCGGACAGTAATAAATGTTTCATTTGTTGTGAACAAGTTCTATTCAGTTTCATCACGTGTATGTAGATAATGAGTTAATATAGATATTGGGGTGAGATTTAAAAACCTTTCGGTGAAAAATGATGCGTTAAAATATAGTGTACGAGGTCAGTAAACAACAAGTAAAAAAAGAGAGATTTTAGACTGAACTCTTCATTAAGCTTGTACTTTCTAGACTGCATCGGTTTATACCATTATAGTTGGGGTCTATCAGACATTAGTTATCGTCATTGATATTATACTTGATTGTTTTTATTGTCTTCAGATTCTCGTGGCCAATGAGATGGCATCTGAGTTATTTGGTTTTAGCCAAGAAGAACTTATCGGTATTGAACTGAATGATCTAGTCACCTTAGATTCTAAGCCAAAAGAAACAATTGCTGAAAGTCATCTGGAGGACAATGGTGAAATAATTGAAGTATCTGGCAAAGTGGTACGCATCTTAACCACGAACACACACTCATACTGGGAAGCGTAAATATATTGTGATCATTATTTTGAGGATAGCCAATATTGCTGGCAAATCTTGTAATAATTGATGATTTTTCACATCACTTGAATATAGGGTGGTATGCGCACATGCATTATTTCACTTTTACTTCAGGTTGTTTTGGGGCCATTATTTATTTTGTGAGTAGCCGATTACAATTTGGCCAGAATCCTATTCAACATACCAGGTCATGTGGTTAATCCAACATGCACATATGTTTGTGGCATGTTTCCTTGTGGAGTTCGGTATAAACCAGTATTGACAATAAACAAATCACTTGGTCACTTATTCAACATAAATAAAATTGTTATGACTAATACGTAGGTAAATTTGTACACATACTCTCATAAAAAGCAGATTGTTAGTAATACAGTATTTATATTAAATACATTTCTTATATTCGGTGAGTGCTTTACTATTTAGGCTTGCTTTAGTAACTGATTATGTTTTTCATACCATCCCTTTGAGTAATGATTTAAAAATTTGTATGTATCTAATTCTCCTAATAGGTTTCCAATTTGTGTATATCTGTTGTCAAATTGCATACACTTTAAATTCCTGCCGTATAGGTAGATGCTGTGGATTCGTCTGGTCTTGTGATTCCAGTGTCTTTGTGGATAAAACGTTTAGATGTTGAGCTACCGCGTTGTCTAGTTGTCATGGAACCTTTAGAAAAGACCAGTGCTTCAGTGACATTTGACAGTACAGTAAGTTATGATTCATAGTCAAACAAGGGATATTAGTATAACCAGAAGGTATCAATGAAATTAGTAATAAATTGATATCACATTAACTGGCTTGCATATATGTTTATAAGTAATAGGTTAAATATGAGTATTTTTTAAACATGCACTTGTTGCACAAAATGAATACTCATTATCTGGAACAAACTGCAAAATATTAGCTCATAATTGTTGTTTTTGATGAAGCATGAATATTTTCATTTTATTTTGTGATAAGCTGACAAACAATTTTTTAGTCAGTAATATCATACTATTGTTTTGATACATGAAGCTAAGCTATTATGTCTTTTTGCTGACTTTATTTTCATGATAATTTTGGCTACAGGAGTGAGAGTGACCTTTCACGGTAATGGTGTGTTGGTTTCTCCAGATTGAGATCTTTGTACTTGAATCATTTTAAAATTATTTATTTAACATTTTAGGGCACAATATTGGATTGTGACAATCCTTTAGCGGTCTTACATGGCTATGGCGATCCTGTAGAACTGATGGGCCTGAAAATTAATGACATCATACCATCAGTTCGGTTGCCCGAGGCTGGAGAAAAAATACCTGAGGTAAACATTAATAATCAATTGGCAGATTTCATTTAGTATTAGTTGTGACACTTGATGAATGGTGCAGAGGCTAGCCAATTATGAACTTGACCAATAACTTGTGGCTCTGTGGCTTTTTATTACTACTGTTGAACACAAAATACACCTCAGTGAAGCTTCTTATCCATACCACTATTATTAATATTTACTATATATACAATAAGTGTGAAATCATTTGGATAGTGTGTGTGCGTGTGTGTGTGTGTGTGTGTGTGTGTGTGTGTGTGACCAATTAAGACAGCCTTTCTTTAAATAATGACATATAGCTGTTAGCATTTGTATGCATGTTCCCATGTTTTTCTTTAAATAATGACATATAGCTTTTAGCATTTGTATGTTTGTTCCTGTGTCTCATCAACAATAGTTTTGGTCTTTAGTTTTGGATAATTTTCTTTAATATAGGACATTAAGAAACAAAGAGCAACAGGTAGAACAAAAGATGGTGCCACATTCCCATTAAGTATTTATTTAGAACGGGCATCTGATCCCTCACATTGTAGGCACGATAACAGCAGGCTTTGTCCAGGTAAGTTAATTTGTCTGAAGCGGTCTGATGATAATGATGATGTTGATTAAATGATGATGTTGATTATGACATTTATATAGTACCATTTGTTAATCAGAATTTAAGTGGAATCTTGTTTATAGTGTGTTCATTATTCATGTTATTTAATATTAATTAATATGTTAAATTATATTATAGACAAGAACAAAACCATGTTACAGTAGTTAGAAGGTTTATAGTAATCTGGAAGATCACTTAAAAGAAGCAATGCTAAAGTGGGGATAATATGACCTTTATGGAACATTTAGTCTGTGTGACTTCCTAATTAGACACTGATCAAGGCTGAAATATGTTCAGCTATTTGAGTGAATATATTCAGTATTGTCTTTGTTATCCTGCCTCACAATCTCTCTTTTATCTTTACAAAATTAATGCCATGGAGAGACAAGTGCTATATCAGCCTGGGTATGGGTATGGAAATGTTATAAAAGAAAGCATATAAATGTAATGTTAAAAAAACCTCCTTTACCCAAGTTGTTTGCATTTGTATGAAAAGTTAGCTAGCTTAATTATATGATCTACTGATTTATACATTGCTTCTCTCTCTCCCACACACACACACAGACACATACATATATCCATAGAAATATACACATACATATAAACAATATATAACAGGGTTCACACAGGTCCTTGAAAACCTGGAAAGTCCTGGAATTTGAAAATTTTGATTCCAGGCCTGGAAAGTCCTGGAATTTCTGTAGAGGTCCTTGAAAGTCCTGGAATTTGGACATATAGATCTATATTTCTAATCATAAGCATACCGGAATTCAGTCGTTGCACTTCTGAAATATGGGTGTATATTCCGTTAGGAGTTCGTAAATTCATTGAAAAGGTCCTTGATTTTGACATTGGAAGGTCCTGGAAAGTCCTGGAATCTGACATGTCCAAATGTGTATGAACTCTGTATAATATCAACATATATCTGTCATTATTGTGTAACTATGCTCCTTTCTTTCAGATATAACTGACAGTTTCTTGGATGAAACTGATGTAGATGTATATTTTGGAGTCGTGCTGGTGTTTGCAAACATAAGCGGCTTGATTACAGTACTTCCTGATGGAAAGATTCATAGTATCAACAATAACTTTGCCCTGATGCTGTTTGGCTTCACTCAGAGTGAACTGATAGGCAAGGTTTGTTATGATGGTGTTTTGTCTACTTCGATTGATCTTGTTTCTACTTTAATGTGTCCTGAAAAGGTGTATGCTAAAATATTATCACAAGCCTTGTGAAGTGAATTTAAGTGAATTACAAGAGAAGTTGGAAAAGAAAACAGTATTAATTCTACTGTGATCCACCACCACTGATACTCCTTATGTACCTTCATTTGAGATTGAGCTAGCGATGAATAAACAAAGTCATCTTGTGGTTTACTTCACAAAGTAAACTGACTTGCTGTAATGTATATGTTTTTGTATTCACTTGGTTGATTGTTTCAGAATATATGTGAGATTATACCAGATTTTCATGATGAGGTGCAACTAGCAGATGCTGCAGACATGCTTATGCCACCCATGGATGGTGAGATTTTGGTACTTGCCAAATAAATGGGTCATTTGATTAAATTAGATTATTATAGTATGTAAAAAACAAAACAGCCACAGTCATAATCTAGTGATAGAACCGTTATATTTCTTATAAGCCATACAGAACCACATTTGATTTAACCAGTGAATGTTTTATGGTTCATTGTGAACTGTAGGATTGGCTAACTATTCAATTAGGTGTAGTTTGCTTGAGAATTTATTTTATAAAATAAAATGTGGTCATTTTATCTAGGCATGGCTCTACATTTGATGCTTTACCTATAGAACGTTTAATCTGTGCATGTCATGGATTTTTCATCACAGCTATAATAAAAATCTATTCTTCGTTAAATAAACTAGTGGGATGGATCCAGGAATATTTATTTGTGACCTTTTAACATTCTGCCCTCCTATCTCGGAACAGCAAATGAGTCCTTCCCGTAAAAGCATCAGATTGCTAGATCTGTAGTTGTCTACATCTTATGACTTCAGTAACAGTCCTGCCTTCATGCGATGATTGAAAGATTATTGAATTTAATGTTATGTAATGTTGAAAGGACCAAGCAATTACTGAGCTCATTCTCATGTTCCAGTTGGTAGAACTTTGCCAGGTATAGATCATAGAATAGAATCCCACTGGTTTCTATACTGTATGTTTCATTCAGGAATCTAATCTGCTTTCCCTAAGGAGTGAACTGCTTCTCGGTCATATGTTCCAGGTGACTCCAGTGCTGAGTCGGAATAAAGCAATCACTCACTCAACTGACATTAATCACAAGTATCACATACCTTGTACTAGTTTTCTTATCATAGTTGTGTTCCTAGCAGCTATATAGCAATAAGAAAACACTGTATTACCACGGTATTTTTCATTTCATTTGATATTAAATGGGTTAACTGAAAATGTCTTTATAGTTTTGTACTTTCTCAGAACAGACTTCCTTAATATTCTGATACAGAAATGTAAAGCAGATGAAGAAATATTTTAATGTGCTACGATTTTCAGTATAAGTGATGATGAAAGAACCTGGGATGAAGTCAACTGGTTTATATTCATTATTATAATATTCATAATTTTTCTTGTTTCATAGGTGAATTTGGACAAATGAAAGCATCTGTTGAGGATGATGATGTTTTCATGAATGATTCTATTACAGACTGTGCCAATACTTCCCTTGATGTGTCATTGTCAATTTACTTAAACAACCAGACTGCACAGTCAAGTAATAACATATCCAGGTATGTGGTGTTGGATCTGTAGGTCAATCAGAAATATTTTTGAACGTTTAAGTCTGCTGCTTGTTTACACCATGTGATAGAGCTCAATTTTCTCGAAAATATGATACATTTAAAACAAATTAGTGTAGAAGGAAGCATGGATAAAAGTTGAATCTGGTACCAAATTTCACTTACCACTTGTCCCACATGCTAATATGATCTCACACAAAAAAACAGGTAAAACAATTTTGTTCAGATTTCTGTGATTATATTCTGAGAATAGATTATATGTGTATGCTTGCCGTGCATTTCATTATTACTCTAGAGTACAAAGACTGAAATGGTACAGTTTGAACATTGCTAACTATCATGGTTCTGAAGATATTGACTTGCAAAGTTGGTAACAAAATTAATTAAACTTGATAAAATCCAGATTTGGCTTAACCTGCCAACCACAGGTGTATTCATCAGCTTCGTCTTATTTTGGATAGAACCATGACACAGCTTTCAGCCCTGAAAGTTTAATGTCTATATGCTAATTAAATAAAAAGTTATCAGGGTTCAAACAAGACTGAAAATTAGGCACATTTTTGAAAGCAGCATAGTTAGAGGTACTTCAAAGATTTGTAACTGAAAATATTTTACCTGGCCTCATCAGATACATGGTAGATGATATATAAACAATATTAATACGATCTGAAGTAGTCAGGTGGGAACGTTTAAAGTATTTGGTTTAATAGAAGTCCACTCGACCTTCACTTTTCTGGGGGAGGATACCATTGTTGATAGTTATGCTTGTTGTTAATGCCAAGGGAAATGTTAGGAACTTAGTACTGGATTATTCTGGTAGCTGGATGAGTCCCCCTTCTCCCATTATTTTAAAGATCAAGTCTAGTATTTAGAAATTGATTTCGGGTGTGATTTAACCATATTTATTTTCCATGGTAAGAGCATTCTATAAAATATTTGAAGTCGTATATTTACATAATATAATTATAAAAGAAAATATATTTGTTTCTAGAAATGAGACCAGTAAACAGTGTCATGAGCCATCATCAGAAACACACAAAATCGGTAAAGCCGGCGATTCCCAAAAGATTCAAAACCTGCCTTTGCAGCACCTGGAATCTTCTCCTGAGAAGGTCCGCCACCAAGTGACATCTTCATCATCATCAGTTGGTACCTCAACACCACCTACTTTTAGGAGGAAGATGTTGACTGATGAAAAGTCAACCATATGTACTGTTCAAGATTTGGAAGGCTCCAGAAAAAACTTGGATCATGCGAGACTGATAAAAAATTCACACAGTGTCGGTGTGTGTGAGAATGGCTCAAATGACTCGCAGTGTAGTTTGGATTTGCTTGAAGATAATGAGAACATGTCAAACATCAGTGGTGCCACAGATGACTTGATGGAGGCTTCTAGTGCCTTGATCAGTGAAATGCTTCATGGCGGTGAGTCACAGGATGTCATGGAGGTAACAAATAATTTTTCTTCTCTGAACTGTGATCAACCTGCCTCAACCAACAACAATAACAATAACAAGTGCAATAACGAGACAGAGGCTGTGGTGACCAACACAGACACCTTGACCTCAACTCAGGAGATATTCAGTGATATCCAGAGAGTCACAGCACAACTGAAGCGATCCTTGTCAGATGGCTTACAGGAGAATAATGTGAAAGGCCAACGTTCCGACGAACAGAAGGAAGTATTTACACAGGAGGATGCCCCTTCTGAGCCCCCAAATATTGAAAATAAACATGTGGCTGGTCCACGAAAACCTCCTAGGCTGAGCAAGTGTCATGTCTTTTCTTCAGATAACGCCAATAAAAGTCCATGTTTGAATGACAGTCGCTTTATGCCAATAAAACAAAATGCTCAAACCAACAGCCACCACAATGAACTGTCTAAGTTGGCTGATCTGCAGACCTCAACACCAGTTGCACGTCCCATGAAAAAGCAGAACATGTTTCCACAGAGTGCAGCTAGAAGATTTAGTTCAGTAATGACAGAGGACGGCGATAAAAGTGTTGCAAAAATGCAGTCTGAGGGAACACCATCTCATCGGATTAATACCGTAGGGGGCAGCTTTCTTGGAAATTGTCGTCATAAGGATGGATCAAAGTTAGGTAAGCAGCTTTCTGAAAACCTCTTGTTACTGAGTATTAGCCATTTGATGTGCTCTTGATTATTTGTAACAATGAAAGTTTCAATTTGTTTGCTTTAATATTTGGAAGATTGGTCATTACTGTCGCGGTTTATTGTGTATTTTTTTCTCGAATTGCTCTTAGTTGTGTCATTTCAGTGTATATTATCTACTTTTCAATGATTCACAGGTATAGTTTATCAGGTAAAGCGGGTGCGGCTAGCTGATGGCCAGGCTGTGTATTGTGTCTGGATATCAAGGGACCCAGAAGATCCTGGAGAAGGTGGACGGTCGTGTGCTAATTTGACCTTGGCATCTAGCCTCAATAGCACTATGGGTGGAGCATCAATGGATGCCTCACAGTTTGCTGAAGCATCAGCAGTCAGTCTAGGAGAAGTACGTTCCTTGCCTGATTATCAGTGTGTCATTCATTATCTGGCTTGTTGTTTATTGATTGTTGTTAAAATAAAACGGATTTGTGATTTAATATTTAAATAATACAGATGGACATTGATCTCACTCATTAATGATGGTTATAGCTTATGGAAACCAAAATCGAAGGACTATGTATTTGGTTGTATAAGATTTTTAATTATTCACCAGAAATATGATTTAGCATGATGAAGTTCATACATCATTACTTGTTTCACATTAGATCTTGCTATGCTTGTAGGAAGCATGATATGATAGTGATGATGATGTTAACACATAGTTATATTCCAAAGAATATTTCAGGATGATATTAGCCAGTCATACAAAAGCTAAATAAAAGGTTATTAAAGTTAGCACATTAAAATGATAGAATTAATTTGATTTTAGAAACATTATACACAACTTTATACACACTAACACATTTTTTTCATATAACAATGGAAATAATTGCTGTATTTAACTCCAAATGATTCATTTCCAATTATATAGTCCCAGTCATTATAAACTTTGTTTAATTTTAAATAATTTATGTCCCAGCAATTGGTTCAGAAATCACAGCACTATAACAAAGATTGCCTAGCACAGCTGAAACCATCACCATCAGATAAAAAAGAAGACGAGGCAGCAGATACCTCTGAATTAAATGAAGAACTGGCCAGAACTGGCTCCAGTTGTCAGGACTATACACCAGGCAGCAGCACTGAGTATGACAAGAACTATGACACACTGAATTCAATAGGAAAAGGTGCCTTTGGCTTTGTGAAGCTGGCTGTGAGGAAGTCTGATAAAGAACAGGTAATGAAGCTACTCATTTAGCTAATTTCCTTAAATTTAGTTCCACAGATTAAATTAAACATTTCACAGCATTATACGAACACAAGTTCAGGTACTTGTACATGATTGGATGAATTAAAGTTTTAAATGGTTTGCATTCTTAGTTAGTTAGAGTTAAAAATTACTTTATTAATGGTTATTTCCTTCTTAACAGAAAATGGGGGCACTTCCATAACATAGTTGGTAGCCAACTGTCGTGCAGACCCCCAATAGTAATACCGATTTTTTCCTATTTCAAATGTTGACTTCAGTTTCAAAATTTCTTTTCAAAATAAGTCAAATTCTGTTTTAAAATGGGACATTCTCACTTTCAAAACGTCAAATTTCTTTTCAAGCACCATTTTCCATTTCAGAAAGTGCTATTCCAGTCAAGATTTTTCATTTAAAACTTGAGAAATGTCTTTTTATCTGGGATATATTTGTATCAGGTTCATGAATAATCTACAAGTAATCTAGAATTGGTGTCTCCAAGGTTATATGGCACTCCCTGGTAACAACTGCCCCATTATGGACACACTGCTGACATAAACTGGGGTAAAGGCGGCCTTTTGTGATACAAGTGTTACCACTTATACCAATGTCTTTTGGTAAATTTGAGTGGATTTATGAAGAAGCAAGGAAATTTATATGTCAACCAGACAATAACCAGGGACTATTTTATATTAAATGCCAGGGAGCCTAGGACTGGTAATTTGTGCTACCAACTGATAGGACTACATTTTAAACACAGAAAACACACGTGGTCACTGTCAGACATCACACTAAATCTATTAACTCTATTGACGTCTATCAAAACGTATTGGGCGTTAGTTAAGACTGAATATATTGAGCTCTAACTGTTATTATTTTGTGGCTAATTATTAAAGTAATTGATTAAGGACTTTGATAATTGAACAGTTTGATTTATTTTGTCATAGTTAATTGTCTTCATTTATACAATACTATTTTGGTCCTTATTTTTCTCTTCCTTACTTCAAATGTATTTTCTAGAGAGGCCTTCAAGGTAATAATAATCTCTGGGAGTTCACGTTTCATAGCTGTGCAGCTTTCTGACCCATGAGGCGAAATAAAGAAATCCTAATGATAAGCCTATCTCAGGAAATGTTAACCCACATGAAACAGGGTCGTCTTTTTTGGATTACAGATAAAAAAGTACTTTGATGGGTTTTTTCAGTGGAAATATCTGTAATTTGAAACAACATATGACCTTGGTGCAATAGAAAATTATGTCTGAAATAGTATTACCCTATTTTTGAAATGGCACATTTGGCATTTTGAATGGAGTTTTATTTTGCAACAAGTGACAATTTTGAAATAGAAAAGTATTGTCCCTGCCAGTGTTGCCTGTTTTTGTTTCATTCAATCATCTTATTTTTGTGAAGACTTGCTCGTCAGCCATATATCCCAGAAAGTGTAATCGGTGTTAAAGCTAAATAAGATGATCGCTCACTCCCTACAAAATAATATAAACGAATAACAATCAATGAATTGGAATAGAACATAGAACACTTACGGTCATACCAATAGTAAAATGAAATACAATAAACTTAAGAGTTACTTGCTTTCAGCTAATTGATATATTATTGCACCATAGTTATGTAAATTAAGCGCACACTATTATCATGTTACCACATTCCTGTCTGATGTTATTTGTGTGTGATATTTAGGTTGTTGTAAAATTCATCAAGAAGTCTAAACTGTCAATGGACACACTGATCGATGATCCTGTTTATGGTAGAATACCACCTGAAGTATTCATGTTATCTAAATTAAGACATCCGAACATTGTCACAGTAAGTATTTAGTTTGTATGAAATTGGTGTCTGATCTTGTTTTTTTTTAATGTTTCTGGCAGCTGATATCCAGAATGTTTTAAAACATAATATGGCTTGGTCTAAAATCACTAGTTAATAACTGTTTTGCACCCTCTTTAAGGTACTTGATTGTTTTGAGGGTCCAGATTTTTTCCATCTGGTCATGGAGAAGCATGGAAGTGGAATGGATTTGTTTGAATTCATTGACAGATGTCCAAACATGGATGAACCTTTGGCAAGCTACATTTTCAGACAGGTAACTATGATTGAATTAAAATCCACTTTAACTGATTTGATGGCATTAAAGATTGTTTGTTGTCCATGACCATTTGTTAAGCTGGAGTTGTTTTGCAGCTTGTATCAGCTGTGAGTTATCTGCTAGATGAAGGAATCATACATCGAGATGTTAAAGATGAGAATGTCATACTTAATGAACAGTTTCAAGTGAAACTCATCGATTTTGGATCAGCTGCCTACCTAAAGTCAGGCCACCTATTTGCTACATTTTGTGGCACATTAGAATATTGCTGTCCAGAAGTGTTACAAGGAAATAAGTATGTTTGATGTCCATCATATGAAGTGATGTAAATTTTTTTAGACTTTCTACATATGCTGAAACCTATTGTATACAGATGAATACAATACTTTTACTGTTCTAGGATAACTTTGTATATACTTCTTTTATTTTTGTGCAGACACTCTAATCTATTATTTCTGAATATTATAAAGTAAGGTTTAACAAAGAAATATTGTTTGTGTTCAGGTTTTTCTTAATGTTTATTTTTATATAAAAGCTAGTGGTATTAATATTAATGATCAAAGATTTGTTCAGTATGTTGATGGCAGCGTTTACTTTTTAGTTAGTATTTCTTTGTAGAATGTCACCTCTACAGCACCACATTTATTCCAGTTTTGCCTTTTATGTTAGAAACATTTAATCTAAATATGTGAATATCTGTCGATTTTGCTATTTAAAAGTGTGTGTGTGTGTGTGATGTTTTGTTACTGGTCCAGTTTAATTTTTTAGGTACAAAGGCCCGGAGTTGGAGGTATGGTCTCTTGGTGTGACGCTATATACACTTGTGTTTGGGGAAAATCCATTTTATGATGTTGAAGAAACAATAGAATGCAATCTCAATCCACCATTTGATGTATCTGATGGTTAGTATGTATTACGATTATGTTAGTGGTCATAATATGACATTACTAGTGATGATAGCGCTGATCTGTGTGTATATGCCAAGTATTTGCTGATAGGAAAATATCACCAGAGTATTAATTCTTTATTTGTATCCAGATTTGATGAACATCATACGCTTGTTATTACATCCTGATCCTGAATGTCGTGCTACAGTTAAAGATGTTGAGAAGGATGGCTGGGTTACACAACCCATTGACATTAATTTATATTCATGGGAGCAAGTTTTGCCAAACTGTGGTATGTACAAACTATTGTTTATACTTTGGATGCTTAAAACACACACATTCTTACTCCTGATTTTTTTATGCATTCAGATATTTTCTTAAAATTACACAGGGTGCCTTCATGGCCTAACTGGTAGCACAGTTGGCCACATATCTATAGCACCTGGGTTCAAATCCCAGCTGGGCTATGTCAGAAGGGTGTTTCAGCTTTCAATTTGCATCATTACCTTTGGAGGCTGCTCAGCCCATTTAGCCTACTTTGTATACAAGAGGCTGTAAAACAGCAACATCTGGAAATTACACTATAACTGCCAGTTTATTGATATTTTTATGCTCACTGATCATATCTCTATTTAACATCATTACTGCTAACAATGGCTTTGTTACTAGTTTGTATATATTTTATCTCACAGATGTATGTTTGGGTTTATGATTTGTGTGTTATGCTGCATATAGCAAATAATAGGTTAATATGTCAAGGGGAAATTACAGACAGCTGTTTGATTTTGTCTGTATGAATGTTTTGTACATTTATGTTAGTATGTTGTGGTTTATCTATGTTAAATCAGTAATGATTAGTGTAATGTTTTATGGCAGAGTTCAATGGTAACACTGCATCAGATAACCGTGATGACACAAAAGAAGAGCCACGTGGTATCCAGTCAGGAGACATTGGAGGACATCATTCAGATGACATCTATTTGGCAGAAATGGATCTTGATGAGAGCTTCAAATTGGATTTGAATCTGACACCAAGAAGCGAACGTGACTCTGAAAGTTCAGCTCTAGAAAGGGAGTACAAGAGATTCCTGGATGAGGAGATGTCTGCTGTTGATGACCTTTTTAGTGACCATTCATGCCAACAGAGCCCAAATAATACTCATTCAAGTTGTTAGCCAAAGGCAATACTAATTTAACCAAAGTAGCTATTTACTGGAGGTGGGGAACTAGTTTTCATGGATCTTTTAACTTGTGTCACTAATAAGTTCAGTGGTTTCTCTCGGAGTGTTAAAAGAACAGATCAGAATATTATGGTTTGTTTTGAATAATATTGTATACGTGTACTACTCAGATTTGTAGAATCTGACTATTTCAAGTTACGCTTTTGTGTTGCTTAATATAAAATGTAATAATTGTTATTTCTGAGGCATTGTATACTTATATTCATAGCTGTAGGTCATGTCATTTTGTAAACATAATTCATCGCTAGGTATAATTTATATGTGTAGTACTTAATAGGGAGTAGCCTATGTGCATAAAGAAATATTTAGTGTAGTGGTAATTCATCATAAAAATCGTTAGCTTATTTATTGTGGTGAATCCGAAGGTATTTGCTGTGTTGCTGCATCAACAGTTTTAACGTGAACAATATCTATTCTATATAATGATGATTCCTCTTTTCTTTTGCTGAAATTGCTAATTTGAATGGTGATTATTTGTTTAGATGTAATGGCATAGTTAAAATGTATCATGTTAAAGTAGACATATTTTCTTTGAAAAAGAGTATCTTGTTTGGCTGATCTTTCACTCAATGAGATGGTTAGAATGTGCAGCATCAAGGCAAAATCATAAATTATGTTTGTGTTTGTCATTACATGTGTATATTTCATTCCCGACTGACTGAAAGCATAATATAGATGTTTTTGGAGAGGAAACTATTATAAAACATTGTGGCCCAAAAACCCACAGTAATGAGTTTGTCCTTAGATGCATTGTTTTTACCAATAATGTACTACTATGTTGAACACTTAATTTATGCATATTCCTTATATCTTTACCTGTTCTAATTTGGTAAAGTAATAATAAAACTGAATTGAGACTTCTACATTCTTGTAATTTATGTGATACTGGTGATATTAATTATTATGGTGTATGATTAATATATTTCAAATTTTAATGCAGAAATGTGTTTTCAATGGTGAGTTGGTGATCAGCCAGAAAAAAAATTGAATGCATTGTATATTTATAAGTATGTCTCCCCAGATGTTACATATTAAGTTACTTTGTTTTATTAAATATAAACTTTAAATTTGGCATGTGGGCTAGGCCACCATACTAATAAAAGATGATTAGGCAAGATTTCAATTTATGTGGATTCTATTAATACTTTTTACAAACCTAATGATCCTATTAAGCAGTTCTAGGGAGTGCTAACATTTTATTAACATTACACCCAAAGTAATTCCTTGTTAAATTTGAGAATTAAATTGCAGCCAAGTGCATAATCTCGAGTTGATAAAATTCAAAAGTAGTGATTACTTGTCTAGCAGACTGGCAAATAAGTCTATTTTTAGCCTTACGTCTCTGAATCATTTGAACTGTATTGATAAATATTGATATAATCTAATATATTGGTTTAACTCAGCTGGTGGGATACTTAATTTGAATATTTCTCAAATTATAATTAACTGAATAATTATGTGGAAACATTTTACTTGCAATTAATTTTTCCACAGAATATGTCTCCATGTTTAAGATGACGTAATCGAGCTTACAACTTAAAAAACTGTGTCTAAAACAGATAGCTCTTGATATAGATCCGTATGCTGTCGAGTCCAATCTTGGAAAACAATTGCATCAAACTTGTCCAACAGCTGAAAAATTAAAAACAACTATTTCTCAGGTTACTGGAGAAATAATAAATTAAAAGGAGACTGATGGTTTTGGTGACTGTTCTGTGCACATGACCTATCTGGATCTGCAATGCAACATCCTAATATAGCTATGAAGATTCTTGATTGTACCTAGTTTTCTTCAACTAGAACTAAAAATAAATCCGGGATCATCTTAATCTGTTGGAAACAGTATGGTTCAGTTATATGACTGTATATGTGTTTTTTATGTGATAATTAGTGAAAGCTTTGAATGAATTCCTTGGAAGAGCTGAGCATGCATAAATAGTCAATATAAATCTATTACACATTTTTAGTTTGAAAAATAAACTGTTACTATTTAGTTATAGTACATATGTAACATTAATAAATGTGAAAAGTAATTAAACTATAAAGACAATTACAATGGTTACTGAAATTTCGGAGACAAATTTAAACATATAATTATTGTATTTTATAACAAAAATTACATATTTATCAAAACCTGAACACGGATCAGAAGAAAGTGCTGATCTCAAAATAATGGTAATTAGAGTAAAGCTATTTTGTCTTTTTTCTTTTCCTTCCACTTTGTGTTGACAAATAAACAGATTCTGAAGTGTGTTCTGATTCTGTTTCATCTGTCACAGATTTATTCTGGCTTCGAATTGGCAGGTCCTGTTGTACACAATTCTTTAAACCAAATCTGAAATCCATATTTAAACCTAGACGGTACGTCCACAGTGTTAGCTCGACCTTATGAGGAGTCCAGTCAAATTGTGCATCTGGATTGAGAAAGAAATTGCGGAATAAATAAATTAGAAAAAGACAGTTATAACGATATTCAGGTTAGCACAAATAACACACGCACGCAGAAGTAGTTCTAAATGGTATAGTAATAATTAGTTGTAATTGGGGTTACAAATCAGATGAAAGAACACTCCATTAGTTTTCTGGTTCATACTCTGTCAACTAGTTAAGTCATGAACCAATTAGTTTGTGTGTCTAGTAAAATATAATGTGTATATCATGATATAATTTGGAAAGAATGCATTAACTGTGTAAATCAACACTTTATGTGAAATACCCTTTTGTTGATGACCCGAATGAGTCCTACAAGTCTTATCTTCTATCCCCGATGACAATGATTTGTATAAAAGAAACCATGGCTAACAGTAATTGAATAAATCTGTCCTCTAATTCTACCACGATATGTATAACACGTGATCTATCTCTTACAAATAACAAATAGCTAACTGTCACAGGTAAAATGTCATTAAAGCTGCCACAATTAAAAGTTGTAATGTATCTGGGGGAAAAGAAAACTTGCTTATGTTAATTAGATTAATCCATTTTTAACTCCTGCCATATTTTAAAGATCTTGTTAAAGAAATTTTATCTAAATAAAACATGCCTTTTTAGTTCTCATCTGTAAGGATTTTAACATTGGTTTTCTAGCTGTGATTGTGACCAAGTACACATAGGATAATACAGCATGCAATATCTAGACACCGTGATATGACTGTGTCCTCATAGACTGCCATAAAGTATGCCAAGTTCTCAAATACAGTAGGATTTCTAACATGAACATGTGAACTTAAGGCAAAGTATCTTATTGTCTAAAAACAAACTTATTGTGTCTATATAAGCTAGAATAAAGATTTTATGCAGTGCAATATTTTTGCTCTAGAATTTAACCTCTTTCAGTGGTGATTCTGAAGAAAAGAAATATTACAAATTTGTACATCCACATTTATTAATTCTAGCAAGAACAGAAATTTTATTATGTACAGAAGTTGGTTCATTCCAGCTACAGCTGTATCAAAACACCAATATTTGAAAATGGCAGAAGGGGAATCCTGGTAGCAGCCATGTAGAATTCAAATGACAAATCACTTATGAATATACACAGGCACACACATTATGGGCATGATAAGTCAATTTAGACAACTAACTGTTACTGATGACTTGGCAAATAACTACACCTTTATGACACATTAACAAACGAATAAGTATATTTTACCATCCTTCCTTAGTTTAATCACTGTGTCTCTAACTGCATTCATGAAGCACATATACTCTGACAAGGAATATTTCAGTGTTGTGGTATCCAAAATAGCATAAGTGGCTTCATCAGCCATAAATGCTACCTTATCAGGGCTTCCAGCAGTCAGAATGGCTGAAACAAATACATAATTATTCATAAATATATAATTAATATCAATCATTAAATTTTAAATATTCAATTGGACTTCAATAAAATTTAAATAAATATAATAATTCACAGAGAGAGAGAGAGAGACCACAGTACATGTATACTGCCCTTTTCCAAAAATTATTATTTTCAATGGAAAAGAAATACAGAATTGATTTGGGTTCTTCTCTGAGTTATCTATAAGATACACCTATATCAGTCATACATTTGAACTCGAGGGCATTTTATTTAATGATATCTTCCTAACAATCCACAAGTAACATGAAAGCTGTTACACATTAAGGGAACAGTTGATTAACACCTGTCAAATTCTACTGTAGAATAACAAATTTCATATAGTGGTCATATTTTACAGGAATCTTAGGCATGAATGCATTGTCATATTATATGAAGATGTGTGCCAATGGTACGTCTGCTTTAATATAAAGGTGAATTCATATGTGTTTTAGAGGGCTACCACTTAGACCAATAACAGAAAATAGTTCTGGACATATCTGTTTTTGTTCAATTCTAATTTTTATTCTGCATAAAAATAAACTTCCTGGATAGAAAATTTGAAATACTTTAGGACTTGTCAGGCAAGAACCAAGGACCTCATAATCATGAATAGTCACACTATTATACAGATTATACAATGTTATATAGAGTCTATATATATAATATATATATATATATATATTTAAATGATATTTAATAAACAGTTGCCTTTTCACAAATTAAGGAATATTATGAGTAATGACAAGGAAAAGCTGATTGGTTTTCACACACACACATACACACACAGAGAAATTATATCATAAATATATCATCTGAACATCATACCATCTCATTTGACCATACCTGAGGCAGTTGCTGGTCCAATTCCTCTCATTTCTGTTAAATGACCAATGCCAAGTTTGATATTTTCCAGTGGTGAACCCTTTTTAGAATCTACCGCTTTAAAACCTTCCAAGGTCAGTTTTTCAACCTGACTTGCTGAATTACTTTCTGCTAACTTCAGTAACTGTGGTCGGAATTTGCCACGCTGAAGAATTTAGATTGTTTAGGTAAGAAAAATACATCACAGATTTATAAAGATGAAACACAGAACTGGTCAACAAGAACCGATGCTGCTCCGCCAACAAATTCTTTAACAGAAACTCAATACGTCAAGGTAGTAGACTGTGCAGGTGATAGCATATTGTACATACAAATGTAAACACAATCAATCAAACGCACAAATAATAACATGGATAACAGTAATGAAGTATTCTATGTTGTTACTTACACTTAACTTCCATTTCATTATTTTAACCAATTCTTCAAGAGAGATGAACTTTGGCTTTCTTGTTTGTATTATTTGTGGCAGTACTGCCTGATACCTAAAATAGTTAAATGAGAAAACACACACACACACACAGCTAAATGATAAGAATAAACTGTGTTAGCTCTGCTCTGCTACAAAATGGTCGAAAAGAAAAGGAGAACATCAATCATAGTTTTCATTCCAAATGAGTACTCGGTTAGATGGAAAGATTATTGTTGCCAAAAATATTTCTTTTCGAATTAAGTCTCCGAATTCTTAAAATTGGCTGTGGAAAGATGCTGCTCAAATGGCACAGGTTGTTTTTTATTCCAGTAGTGAACAAATCAGAGTAATCATAAGTGATTTCACCTTGAAAAAATATGATAATATTTTGTAAATGAGGACACATATTAAATTATTCCTTATCTATTCAGACTTGTTTATTTACTGCATCAATCTTGTATCATCAGAATCTATATATTGCATTTTGAAAGGCACATATGTAAATACATACCTACCCACTTATATATATATATACATACATACAAGGGTATGATGTAATGAAGTAAAACTACTTCACTACTCTACCCGAGTCATTAACTAACTACTTTTACTTATAATGAAGTAGTTTTATTTGCGGTAACACTGCTTTTTACTTTGTTACTTTCATTTACTTCGCGATATTTTCATTACTTATTTAGTCATAGCATACCTTCTGATTTAAGAAACATTAGATATAGTTGCTGGAAATTATCATTACAAGTTGTCACAAACATGTGTATCTTTGATGAATTTATGGTAAACAAATATATTTAAAAAAAGGTGTGGTATTGAAATGAGTTTTGTAAGAATGTGATCATTTGGTATACATGTTTCAGCTGATGCTCACTGATATTCAAGACTTATCATAATTTTGTCAACCTATTTCTGAAGGCCCAATTTGTTATGCAATGTTTCAACTGTTTTATGATGCACCATAATTAAATTTTTAATCGTATTGGTGACACCAACTTTGAGAATCAGCAGCAGATGTCTGTAGACGGAGTGAATATTGTTCACTCTTGTGCCCTGTGTATTTGATTCTCATATTTTGTGTTGCAATACAATTTATCTTCTACTTTAACTTTTACTTCAATTAAATTTTGAAAGTAGTTTAATGTTTTTACACAAGCAAATTATCACAAGTTTACTTTTACTTCCAATCAAGTAGTTTTGAAGAAAAGTACTTTTACTTCTACTCAGGTACAAAATAAAGTAGTTCAGTTATCCCTGTATATATATATATATATATATATATATATATATATAAAACAGGGTTCGAAATTAACACTCATCTGGTCACCCAATGCAAATAGAAACAATACAGGATGAGTAGATTTTCAGTTGAGTTCATCCTGTCGGGCAAGTGACAGTTTCTGACATAATTATTCATTGTTACATATTTTGGCACTCGTGAATGTGTAGGACTAGGTAGTTGATTACTTCAAGGACTATTTGATTTTAAAAGTCACTAGTCCTGCAAGACTAGTTGCCTTTTAATGTTAGAATTTATCCCTGTATATATATATATATATATATATATATATATATATACATAAATGCTCATAGTAATAAGTAATAAACATATACACAGGGAGATAATTAAAATGTGGCATCAGACAAAGCAAAAGACACACATATTAATTATTTAAACATATTTCTTAATAATCAGGCAGATATAGTGATTTTTCACTACCAGATAGAATAAAGAAGGCATACCTCAAACAATATTTGACCCCACAACTTCTGTGGAAATATTCAGTACATATAATGGTTTATATGATATCAACTGAAACATATAGATGATGATGTTATAATAATGTTCTTTCTAATTCACTACTATTGATTTTTTCCCATAATTATAGAGGTCCAAATATGTGACCACTATGGTAGGTAGATACATTTGGGTACTCATACCATTTGTGAAATTAGGTAACCACTCACAAATATTCCTATGCTGCATGTAACACAAATACCAGTAAAAGACACTTTTTATATGTCATATATTTATTTTAAAGATATATTCAAATACTTTTATAGTTTTAATTATTGGGGAATATTTCTACATAATATAAATATAATTTGTAAATGTTTGTTACATTAACATTGAGAAACCAGGGACTTTTAGGGATTTCGCAAAAACCCATGGTTTCACAATTTTACTGTAACACATACAAGAAAACACATTAATAAACCCATTGCATGATGACGTCAAAAACCAAAACAAACCAGGCGTGTTTTGCATTGTGGGATTTATAGGGGGTCCACTGAGCGATAATACCGTGATAATCCGGCCATTTTAACCTTAAATGTCAATGTTCCGGATCTGTTATAATCATGCCAAAAACTAACTCCTGCGTACCATATTGTCATGCCACTAGTAAGCAATATAAACATTTAAGTTGGCATGTGTTGGCCACGGGATGAAATGCTGAGAAAGCGTTGGGTAGTTTTAAATCGAAATGCAATCTGTTAGTCAAATTTTTATAATTAGTGTCAGTGTAAGGATTGACTGAAATAGTGAAACTGAAAGGCACAAATAAAGTGTAATTTAACAGTATTATTATCCATCAGATCATAGATAATAATATTGGTAAATAAAGTGCAATTTACCATATTATTATATCCATAAATAATAAATTAAATTTACCAATATACTGGACTCTATTCTTCTTCTATCTATTTTTTCTTTAAATATAATTTTAGTGTGATTTACTATGAACATTACATTTTAACAGTCTTTGTTATGTGCAGTGAATATTAATGTACAATGGTTTACAATGTTGTATACCATACTTTACTATCACTTTATAAAGTAGCAATGACAGAAGATTAGCATATAGTTATAATCTGATTTTCAGTTTTGGAATACAATTTTTCAACAATGCTGGCTTTTTGGTGTCGAAGCAGAGTTAAACGGTATGCAGAAGTTAGTTTTTGGCATGATTATAACAGATCCAGAACACTGATATTTAAGGTTAAAATGGCGGGATTATCACACAATGCAAAGCGTGGCTGGTTTGTTTTGGTTTTTGACGTCATCATGCTTCAGGCTTATTTTCATCTGTACAGAAAAATCCATACTCCATAGTCATAGACGATGAAAGAAACTGAAAACATTTCCTCCAAAGTTTGAGATCTGTTTTAAATAAGCCTCATTTATTTTATTTAGGGGCGTTTTCATTTATCTTATAACTGAAACTGATTATACGAAACCATTTAAGTTTATGGTAAACCATCATTATAGATAATAAACAAACATATCCTCCCCAACATGATGAACATCTGCATCTATCATAACGGAGTATATCTTAGTATCTAACACACTAGTAACAGTTAAACAGAGACCTCACTGACTACATCATCACAATTATATCTAACCATTTATCAAGTTCAATTAGTTCTTTGCTCTTTCCAGGCTTCGTCTTTTGTTCCGCCTTTTTAGTTAAAATATTACTATAGTAGCTCAAAACACAACGCCATTCAGTTGAGTTAATAGTGTTTACAAACTCTCTTTCCATATTACCCGCCATACTTTCAATGATAAGTTCAGAAATTTTGCCCCGTTTTGGAAAACTTTAAAAGTTATGCACACGGACTACATAGTACATGCATTCAGAACATTAGTCATTATTAATATTACTTGATTATTACATAAATTTAATTTCGAAAAAGGTTTCAGCTATTGTCGAGACATGATATATATATATATATATATATATATATATATATATATCCGTGATCTTTCTCCTCAGGACCACAATGCATTGCTATCCTGGTATTTTAATGTGTTATTATATGTATTTACATTAGTGTACAAAATAAATCAAATCAGATCAAATGATGTTTGTTTTCAGACATAATGAACATACCAGGTAGACATTAAATTTTTAAACAAAAGTACAGTGATGGGAATTGGGGGACCAATGTAGCCAAAGCTGTCTTACATTGGCCCCTCAGACATGTGAACCAAAATCAACCAAACTTCTAACCTTCACATTGTCAAACAGGACATGTATTTCTGGAGTGTGACATATAGGGTGGCCAGACGTCCGGCTTTGTGCCGGACTGTACGGCTTTTGAGCCGGTCATCCTCCTTCCGGCGCCAGCTTAAGCCGAACACGTCTTGATCTTCACATATTGTAACAGGACCATAATTTCTCAGAATATTGTCCAGTTATGTACAGAAAACTCTTAGCGAACAGAAAACTCCTGGAGATGACAAGTAAAGGACAGAAATGCAAGAAATAAACAGTTAATGACAGGCTACCCTTGTATTTTTCGAAATAAGGAACTTTTAGCACATCTAGGTTAAAAATAAATATTGATATTCATTTATTTTACTTTTGTGTAATAATAAAAGGTGTTTCTATATGCACTATACATGTATGTATATGTGCGCGCGGTTGGTAATCTATCACTATGTCCTCCTTTTTGGGAACACCATGACCTCCTTTTTTAGAAAATTAGAAATGGCCACCCTAGTGACATATCGTTTTGATCGGATTGGTGGATGATAGATTTGGCGTATGACTTAATAACACCCGAATGCAAGTATCTTATTGTGAATTGCCGGAGTATAACTGGTGTGCTTCCTTATCTCTTTTCCATTTAAAGACAATTCCGTTTGATATGGTACGTTGGGTTGATTACAATAAAAGCATACACTATCCGTCAACTCTGAACAGGATGTATACTCCGCTGTATGTTGAGGTTCCAGTTCGTTACTGAACTGTTGTCGAGCAGTGATCAGACGGGATCCGCTCCGTCCTCTATCTCTAACAGGATGATAGGATCCTTTTTCCACGGGAGTAATTTCTCCATTACTGGGCAGGTAGATGATACACGATCTCACTCAGTTTCATACACAGAATTGTCCTCATCATCTTTTTATCAATGATTGGCTGGTTATCGAAGCTCAAAGAACTGGAAAGATTTCTGTCTACGGTCTAATATCCGTAGTTCACGCTCAAGCGATATATTATCAACTTCAGCCGCAAATTGGTCTTTCAACTTTGTGTCCGACTGATGTCTCATTGGGGGAACTTCTTTTCCCATTTTAATCAATGTTTAGGGATAATCATCCAGAGTTTCTCCAGGTTGTTGTATTCTGGAATGGAGCCTCCGTTGTAGTTGTGAAACGGTATGTTCTTGTTCTCGTAAATAGATCGAATAAATAGAATGGGCGACACATGCAGAACAAGACTTACGCCTAGCCCGATAAACACAAAAGCGACATTTTTACAAGAAGACAGTTTCAAGATCATTACAAGTAGGAGATCATGCTTTGGTTGCATTGGAAAAGTCCTTTGAAGGTATTGGCAAAAGTAGGTCAAAATGTCTATTCTCTTGAAGTAAAATTTACATAAACATGTTTGAAAAAGTATAACATCTGTCATGCTGGACCGCCAAAACTAATATCTGTACCTGCTATGATGTTTGGTGATGATAACGATGACAACATGTCTGGGAATGAAGTGCTAGTGAATGAACAGTTATCTTTAACTGAAAGAAAATTACTTGAATGTTAATATCAATCCAGATTTGTCCGATCATAAAAAGATTCAACTCCGGAGTCTCATCTACAAATATTGGGATGAGTTCTCATCTATTCTTGGAACAATCCACCTAGGTGAACATCGAATTAGCCTTCTTGGCAGTGAACCCGTAAGGTCCAAACCTGATCCACTTCCATATTCTAAGCTATAATCGGTGAAACATTAAATTGATTCCATGCTGAATATTAGTGTTATTGAACCATCTGACATTCCTCACTATTCACTAATAGTTCTTGTGAAAAATCCGACGGAAGTGATCGTTTTTGTGCAGATATGCGATAGGTCAACCAGGTCACAGTTTTACTGTGAACCTATTCCCGATCCAGAGAGATGACATTTGCAAATCTTGTTATTGCAAATTTCTATTCAAAGTTTAACTGTTGGTTGGAAAGGTTACATCCAATTTCCTTCGTCTGAAGTCTCCAAGGCTGTGATGGCATTCTCTACGCCTTTCGGTCATTACCAGATCAAGAAGATCCCGTTTTGTTTAGTCAAAGCGGGTGCAGCTTATTCCAGAATGATGCAGACACTATTACGGGGAATTCATGAAGTGGATAATGTTGTCGATGACGTCCTAGCTCATTCTCTAGAATAGAGCAGCCACGTGGAAACACTGCAAATTGTATTTTATAGGTTTAGAAATGCAAATCTGATGATGAAGCCATCGAAGTGCTTTGTCGGATGTGAACATCTGGAGTTCTTGGGATCTCCCATCAAGGATGGATCAAAGTTGGCTCTGGCGGGAAACATTCTTAAAATTCGTAGACGTAGAGCCAGCCCATGATGGGAATGCTGTATGTGATTTAGAATAGCATAGCCCGGCAATATTCCTGTATCCACATGCATTCGTGGAATCGCTGGTTTTCAGGTGCGTAGAACTGATAAACTCCATGCATTATACAAATTATATATCTGAGGCCTTGTATTTATCTACAACCTGTAGTTGTACCGCCATCTATCATACAGCACACACTAAAGCTGTGACGACCATTCGTACGTGACTATGACCCATTAGCATCGTTCTGAAGAATCACTGATTTATATGAGGAACCTTTTTTCTTTTCATTTTTGCCATTTGTGTCAAAACCGTAACTGTAAAAAGATCCATTTATACATCTGCTTACACATTAATTTCACGCAGAAATATCAAAATGTACTATTCAAATATCTATCAGGCACTATAGTCCACACAAACTTACAAAGAACTTGGTCATAAACGAAAGGCCATCTCTCAACGGAATGATCATTGGAAATAAACTTATCCCAATCTCTTGCACTTGTGAGGTACAATCCTACCCTCTATAAATTACATTAATTTTCAACACATAAATATACAAATGCGTTCTTCAGATATCAAATTAGCCCAAACAAACTAACAAAGAACTTGCTGGTGGAGCTATCGTCTTCCAGGAAACATAATGTTGGAAGGCTTGCTAGGTATCAGAATCAGATAAATAAGGCACGTCACTCAGCCTTATCAATGTCTATTATAAGGTCACTGCATAGGACACTCAGAGACAGTTAGCCGAAGAAATAAACTGTGGGCAATTCATCGTGGAAAAGACTTGGACAAAGTAGAAATATATAGGTAGTTTTAATTTTAACAAGAATTAGTTTCCTTTTGTAAATGTACATCTAAATATAAAGTCAAATGACAGATATTGGTTTTAGAATGAGGGGCTTTATTACAAGAAGGTGTCAGCAAGAGTTAGAAGTCATAGACAATACCAAGAGCCTTTAGCTAGAACATGTAAAATGAATACAAAAATTACCACAAATACATATATTTGATTTTGAAAATTAAATTGATTTTGAATACTATCATATAATTTGGGAATCGTGGTTATTCATGAGTAACAGAATGGGCTTGTCCTTCGTTACGCGCGTATACTTGACAAAATGTCTTATGGGTTCTCTGCCATCATCCATCCCGAAGGGTGGGCAACCCTAATGCCGCCGGGTGGAGCTCGTCTGAGCATGTGGTCACGAAAACTGACACTAGGAAATACAAACATCGGCAGAACAGAATTCCCACAAGCGTTGATGGCCATCATCATGTTGTCGGTTGCGATGCGACAAAGGCTGCTTCCATCACTTGACTCTTGCTCTCTATTTATCTCTCTGCTGTTAGAATGATGTCTATGAGTCAGTCTTTATGTCTTCCAGCTTCAGGTTTCTCTTGATGGTATCCTTGAACCGGAGATGAGGGCGCCCTCTCTTTCTGTGACCAGAAGACAGTTGATAGTATAGAACCTGTTTTGTTAGCCTGTCTGGTAACATCCTCATGAGGTGTCCAGTTCACGAGAGATTATTTCTGATAAGAAGATCTTCCATATATGGCAGCCCTATCCGTTCGAGTATTTCCTTGTTTGTCACTTTGTCCATCCAAGTTATCCTCATGATCGAACGCAGATGGCACATTATGTAGGCATGCAGTTTTTCCCCTGTCGTCTGTACACTGTCCAGGCCTCGGCTCCGTATAGGAGGGTGGTCAGAACAATTGCACGGTATATCTTGCCTTTAATCTGCATGGACACATGGTGGTTGTTCAAGAGTATCTGGCGTAGTCAGCCGAAACATGATGAATTAGCCTTGGCCATCCTCCTCTGTATTTCATAGGCATTGCATCAATGGTTGAATAGGTCAGCGCTCTGTATGGACTGTATGTAGACGCCATACCCAATGTCTCGGAAAGACTCGTCGAGCAGTGCTGATATGAATATGGAGAAGAGCGTGGGGGCCAGTACGCAACTTTCCTTGATTCTATTTGTGACACTGAACGATTTCGAGACTTCCTCTCCAACACTAACATTCGCCATCATTCCGGTAGGTAGTACCTCGATCATTGTTGTGAACTTCTTCGGGCAGCCATACTTCCTCAGTAGCTGCCATAGCCCGGTACTTCCAACTGTATCGAACGCCTTACTGAAGTCGACAAATATCATGTACAATGGTCGGTGCTGCTCAGTGCACTTTTCTTGTAGCTGTCGGAGACAAAATATCATATCCACAGTGCTCCGGTTACCTCTGAAGCCACATTGTGTCTACGGAACTATCCTTCCATGCTTGTGGTACAGAACCCACCTCCCAACCATTGGTGATTAGTTGGTGCAGTCTGCTGAACAGATTGTCTCCTCCGTTGTTCCATTATTCTGCAGGAAATCCATCTCCTCCGCGTGCTTTGCCATCTTTCAGGCCGGCGATTGCTCTAGCCACCTCATCCATGGTTGAAATCTCATGGAGACTTGTCTTGGTAATGCGCTGCTGAATGTTGTCCAGAGCTTCGTGGTCTATGTAACCAGAGACGTTGAGTAGCTTAAGATGAAAACAAGGATGCATTCTACAACCAGCAGGCAAGTGTGCTCAGTGGCATCCGTCGTACAGATAAACTACTGCTGATAAGAAACTTCAATGTGAGGATAGGAAGAGAAAATAACAAGTGGCCCTTAGTCATGGGCAAACATGGGTTTGGGAAATGGCGAGCTTCTACTGCCTCTCTGCTCTGAGTTCGAAATGATAGTGACAAACACCGTGTTCAAGCAGAAGGATGAACGCAATACCACTTAGATGAATCATCGTTCCAGACACTAGCATATGATCGACTTCAATATCACGAGGTCTTGAGACAATATGAATATCCACAATACCCGAGCCATGCGTGAAGCTTGACCGACCACAAGATACTGAGGTCAAAAGTGGCTTTCAGAATCCGACAAAAACACAACAGGCAAGGGATAAGTAAGCTGACCAGGTTCAACACTGCAAAACTAAGTAGCATCACCCATAGGGAGAGCTTGAGCAAGAGATGGACAGTGCTTTCGTCCAATGGGAGGAGAAGCTAGACAGAAAACACCAGGACTGGTTCGACCCCAACGACCAGGAGCTACAGACTATATTGAATAGAAGAGACAAAGCCCACCAGAGAGTTTTGCAAACCAGGAGCACTAGATCCACCACTACAGAATACATGCAGACTGCTACAAAAACTGAAGTCAGACTGGTGGGAAATGAAGAAAGTGCAGATGGAGAGAGCTGCTGACAGAAACAACATGAACGGTTTCTACAAAGGCCTGAAGGAAGTGTGGGGACCCAAAAAGAAGGGACCTGTTCACCTGAAATCGACAGATGGAATGGAGACCTTTTCTGACAGTTGATGGCCACAAGCATTATAACGTAACTAACGTTCCGCACTCTGTTACCTTTCCAACTTATTTATCCTGTCTGGGAGCTATAACCTGGACTTTCCCCATACCATGAACTATCATCCAGCCGGTTTTGTCCTAGTTATAGATATCTGATGGCAGAAATTTGTACTTTTTATACACTGAATCTAGGTTATCATATAATTGACGTACATTATACTTGTTGAAACTCGTTGCACGTGATAAACTAGTTGCCTCAGGTCATTGAAGTGACTGCCTTTGGGGTCGCTTCATATATCCCGAAAACCAGTCTTTGCTGGCACACTTGTTTGTTAACTTGAACCTGGAATTGTGATGCTATTTGCTATTACATATTCGTATACGAGACGCTTCATAGTGACAGGTATCGGCCCATAGCACATGTTGGAAGCTCTTATGAAGTAGTTCTCAAACATAATCTCTTGCTCCTCAGAAAGGATTCTTCGCACCTAGTAATTTGGACTAAACCTCTCAATCGCTCCAGCTTTTGTTTTGTCAACATAACGTTGAAGAGTTGTCCTCTTTATATCCAGGTGTTGAGCATGGGCTGACCCTCCCGCATGATCTTGTCGACGTTGCTTGGGCTTCGATCCCGATTATGGGGCGTGTTTCGTACCATGTTAGGACCCTAAATCAAAGATTGTATGCGTTTTAGAAACTCATAAGTGATGATAATTGATCAATTTCTAGATTATATAACGCGGTGAGGCATAGTCCACTGTGCCCAACAATCATCTGGCCCATTGTGCCCCATCAAGGCCTGAATGGCAAAAATCTAGATGCCCACTCGAAGATATAACATAACACTATATGTTGGAATGTCTTATTGTCGTAATTAGTGGGTAGTCTGTCAATGACGGGCATACCAGACCTACACATGTATCCATCTACATATATTTTTATTGTTGTTTCTGTAAAACATACCAGGTTGCATCCTTGTACAGATTTAACATCTTTTGTACAATCACAAACTGTATCTACCATGTACTCGCTTCATTTAGTGTATATTTATGTGATGCCATTCTAGATTCAGTTTGAAATAAATATATTGATTGATTGATTGATTGCCACTATCCACATGCACCAAGGTGTAAGACAAGTGTTGCTAAGCTTAGCTGTCTAGTTGCAGTATTACGTGGAATCCTAATTCTTTTTCAACCTATGTATGGTAGAGTATATACAATTAGTCTCCGTGGGGAAGCTATAAATTACAGACCATTTTCGTATTTTGTTGGCCCGTGTTTAATGAATTGTTTATAGGTATGTGGATCTCTTTGTGATCAGCTCCAGCCATTTTGTTTTACATCCGGCGGTCCTGCCTGACTGCACGGCATGGAGGGTATCCTTAATATTTAATTGCCTCTCAATCGTTGTCAATGTAGAAATCCAGGACTCCTTGTTAATGATGTAGTAAAAACAAAACTGACAGTAGCCGCTTTACGACAACACTTTCGTTTCGAATATTCTGTTTTTCCATGGGTGGGTGAATTGGCCATTGTACATACCAAATTATCCTATAAAGTATACTTATGAGGAAAAACTATCAATTGAAAAACATTTCAACTTTTTAATTTACACCTACCTAGTCATTGACAGCAAGTTATTTTAAACATAGAAAAGAACCTCAACATGAACGTAAATGGTGCATCTTTTTCCTACATTTTTTACATCAAATAAAAATAAAAGTCTACCTACATATCTACCTATCTATCCATTTTTCAGGAAAAACACCCTCACGAGAAAAACGATATGTTTAAAGTCTCTAACAGTGTGTTCCATAGTCTTAAAATGATTCTTTATAAATTTTCATCCAACTCTAAAATATATGTTTCCTTATTTAAAGTATAAATCAGATTAATTCTAGCTATTTTATATATTAAGTTTATCAAAAGAGCGATTTTATTAAACGCTAAAGACATCACAATACGTGAACATTTTCGCAGAAATTCAGATCCCGAGTTTGCTTGTTTGCTTATGTTTCTGGGAGAATCCAGAGCACAAAAGCACAGCGTCTATGTTGGAGTGGTTGAGACTACCTCTTCCCCCACCACTCACGGGGGAGCAGTGCGGAAAGATGGAGCTGAAACACCCTGAGGGTGGTCACTACCAGAATGTATTACGTCCTCAGTGTGTCTTTAACGTGCCCCCTTTTTAATTAATTCAGTGGAGACGGCTCGGGCATTTAACGTGTTTCGACCTCTTGCTGGGGTCGAACTTGTGAGCCATGGCACCAAGTGCAATGTGCTTAACCGCTACACCACCGGAACTCACCCGAGTAGCGTGCCTTATATTTCATTATAAGGCATTTTCATAAATATTCAGTTCTGTCCGTTTTCTCTCGGCAAGTTCCGCGATTTTTCTCGGTTATGTGTGGAACCTCACTATTCTTCGCGGGCCAACGCTGCGCATGCGCGCGTGTTCTGCTGCTGTATAATTAGCCATACAATCGCCGATTCAAAGTGATCCGTTTCAACACAAACTAATTACGACGTTTCTACTAAAAAAACAAACACGTAGTTTATTACTAATAATGCCAATAAGAGACACCGTTATTAAAATCACACGAAAAGGGTATTGGCCGCCAAAGAATCTCTTTAACGATACATCTTCAGTGGTGCCTACTTTTGTCTCTCTAACAACATGTAGGAGAATGGAGGAGAGATTATTATAAATAAGGAACCTAGAGGCGGATAATGAGGACTATATAAACTAAGATGGCGATATAGACCTTGCTTAAAGGAACAGATCACCTTCATTTCAAAATGTTAGGACTAATACAAATATTTTCACATAAATTATAAATGATGCAAAAACATGAACTCGATCAACCACATAGTAAATAATCCAGTTCAAAGTGTTTGTTTGGCGCCTCCCTGGTCTAGTTGGTAACGCGTCGGACCACAGATCACTACCACCTGAGTTCAAAACACGGCGTGGGCATATCTGAAGGCTGTTTCATTTTGGCTTCGCTTCATTACCATTGGAGTTCGCTCGGCCCATTTAGCCTACCATGCGCACAAAAGTGGCCGTAAAACATCAATCATCAACAATCATCAAAGTGCTTGTTAATCGACTATTAAAGTAACAGTTCACCTTCGTTTAAATTTTCAGAACTAATACAATATCTTGACATAAATGATAAATTATGGCAAAACATCAGCTTGATCAGCAACATATTAAATAGTCCAGTTCAAAGTGCTGGTTAATTGACTATTAATGATGTGTGTGGGCTGCAATTTTGAACCCAGACATAGACCAGATGCTCCTGAAATCTAACGTCGCTTAATATAAGGTGTTTGTATTACCCGTATATAACAATATAAACTGGGGCAGCCAAATGTGTATTTTCGGAACAAAAGCGTATTTATGAATGTTACAGTCTATTTAGTGTCACATGTTAGAGAACTGGCTAAAGAAAGCTATATAATGAAATTCCTTATGAAGATTATGTTGTACTTTTGTACATTCAGATTTATATAAATGAACCGATGACGTTGTTCTGAAATTCGTACATCGTAATAGTTCGCACTTCTGCACACAATGCGCATGCACGGATGCCCAATCGCCGTGATATCAATATTTGTCAACATCACTGAATCATTTCTACCTTCCCGTTTCTTACTGTCAAAAGCCGGTGTTTAATAAACATGCTATTTTCTTCTACTTATACATAAACATGCTTTAACTATATATAATTAGTTAGAACATTAAACTGAGATTTTCATTGTTTATATGAGCGCTCTCTGGATATCATCTTTGGGTTCAATGTGAATGACCTCTTTGATAGTAGATGGTGATAACTGTTGAATACTACATAGCGTGACATTTAGTTTTAATGAATACACGTAGACAATATATTTGTAAATAAGCCAAACAATTACGATATTTGTTTCTAACAATAGGCCCACAATGACACAATACGAGAGTTCCTTATTTAACGATTAGCGTGCATACGCATCAGCTAGTTACAATTAGTAGTTTAAACAGGTGGGGAGGTATGGTCACAAGGTTGGCTAAGCCAGAGCATCAGTGAACTGACTTGACCAGGATCGAGATGGCTACATAAACCTTGTCCCATCTGAGGTCAGAACACGTGATCTTTTCCTTCCCGTCACACAATCTGGTATTCGAGGAAGCCGTAATGGTTATCTTTCAGTAATTATAATTATTTCCTCATATCTGTGATACCAGGTACAGTTCGTGATTATTATTCTGGGATTTGGAGTTATTTTTACGAGTATTACACATTTAAATCATATTATCCGAGGGTGAACTAGTCCTTTAATAGTGTTTCATGAATATTCATGAGTGACTCCAGATTGAGGCTAAATGGGTAGCAGCTAGTAAATAAAGCCGAGAGTAAAGGTATCTTGGCCCGTAAACCGTTTGCAACTCCTAATTAGTGATTTCATTTACTTCCTCGAAAATTGGCCACAAAACTACATGATGCCAAAACATTGTGAAGTATCAAACCTGGGATCTCCAGCCAACCAGTCCATCAACCCAACGGCCATTGTTCGATAAGGTCATTATCAGTGTTCCTATATTAAAGTATGACGAGAAAGATTAATAATGAATGATGGAAATATGTTAGCCATCTATTTATATAACAACACGACTGCTGCATTATCATTATCTGCAATAAACACGTACACATGGAGTGTTTAGCAAGTTGCCTTCTACTGTTTATATACGCCATTAATGGTGGGACCAGTTGTCTGTTTAAGAAACTTCACCATCAGAAACTGGCGCTTGGAATTACAGCGAGATACACGGTAAAGGGGGCGCTTGACTGTGAAAAGATATGTCTGGAATTAGGAGAGTCTTGTCAGTTTGTAAATGTCATCTACGAAGGTGGAAGATTTTTTTGTGATGTCATCAGAAAGGATGCGCCCACAGATTCTGAATTTGGAAATCTTCTTGTGAATAATCCAAACGGTAAATTGATCATAAAGCAAGGTGAGCGTAATCGAATTTATTATGAAATTAATTTAGAAAATGGCCAAAACTGAATCGGCACATAGGACTGGCTAAAAGAAACAACAACAACAACAACGACAACAACAACAACGACAACTTATTTGAAACTGATAGAACTGTGAACTGTTTGGGTCAGAATTAGTTTATTGGCGTTAGAACAAAGTACAATGGAAGCCGTCCAGAGAGCAGACATAGAACGTATTCAGAACTAAGAGATAGAGATAATAATAATAATAATAATAATAATAATTTTATATAGCGTCCTATTGAACTTGAATTACTCTAAGGCGTTTTACATTAAAAACACAATAGGCAATTTGCGCGACGACTGCGCCATCTAGCGAAAGTCCTTTTGCGGGTTCGCTGAACCATCTGATAAAACATTCCTTTTACCAATCGTGAGATCATGGAGATCACAATATGCTTCCTATACTGATAACATGTCTATTACAGTTCCCAATTTGATGATTTAATTTCAATAACATGTAATTTTTTCGGCAAAAGTAAAGTTGACCTCCCCCATACAAATAATCTTATCTATTAGCCAAAACATTTCTACGTTATGAATACCCCAAAACGTAAATTTAGAAACAATTAGACTGACGTGCAAACCACAGTAGATGTGGACTACGCATGCGTCGCGGAAATTCTCTATTTAAATATTTTCTTAGCTCATAGAGCACAAACACCTTTTATACATAACATATAAATCCTTTTAATTTTATGTGAATATCAATATTATGGAAATGTTCTGAATTTTCCTGCCGTTTGTCTAGATCTGAGAAAATATAATTACAATTCCATTGTCCACCAAAAATAAGATATTAATATTTTCTGATACATTTTGTACCTTCTTATTAGGGCGCCTCTGTGGTCTAGCGGTAGCGTGTCGGACCGCAGATCACTAACACCCGTGTTCGAATCTTGGCGTGGGCATATCTGAAGGTTGTTTAATCTTTGATTTCGCTTCAATACCTTTGGACGTCGCTCGGGACCATGTGCCATCTTTTTATGGACCACTATTTTCTACATTCCGCACTAGCGTTATATAGACATCATAATCGATAAATCTAGAGCCATTATGTGTACGTCTGACGTAATCATATAAAATCATAATAAGAATCAGCTAACTCTTTGTGACACCAAAACTAATAAACTGTATAGGCTATGAACTGGTGCGAGACAAGCGGGTCCTGTTTAAAACTATCTCAAAATAAACGGCATCCCATTCTCCTATAGAGAATATAATTATAAAATATCTGTCAATGGTCATATTAACGTATTCGCTAATTACTGAATATTAAACTGTGAAATAACCAACGACTTGTACCATAATTTGAGTTAATTGCACAAAAATTACCATTAAATGCTCGAAGCCTTATCTTAAACAGTGTTGAACTCAGAATGAATCAGTCACTTTATCACAATTTAAATACTATATATGTATAGTCTACTGTTGGGAATATACACATATATCAATTTGTTTGATGGGAGGGATATAAGCTTCATGCCTGTACAGGGTTTGGGATAAATATGCCAGATTTAGAATAACAATATGATGTCAGTGGCATATTTCCCACTATCACCACTGGTACAACAATTTGCTGTAGCAAATCATCCAATATAAAATAAAACTGTTTTCAGGATACTACAAATCTCAGATAGAAGCAAATACTGTAATGCTTTTTGAACATTGTTGGTGCCTCTGAATCATTCATAATATATGGAGCCATATGTATTAGAATTTGGCTTCAGCAGTACAACGTCCTAGAAACTCGAACCTGTGTCTCCACAGTGACATTCCCAGACAGGTGGAGGTCAGTAAGTATTATGATTTATTATTGATATAAACCTGGTCGTCTCCCTGGTCATTCATTATACAGTTCGGATGTTATTCATATATCATAGAAATGATTGACAACGTGTATGCACTACTGTCGTGTTGCATAGATATGATTTTAAAATGGATATATGGTTAGAAGTGACATTCTAAAATGTATTGGACTTGCTTTGATCTCAGAAATTGTGGTTGGCCACAGAGTTGACCAGGCATTCTCGTAAAGAATGTGTTCTTTTGATTTCTTTGTTCGTTTTGACAAATGATGATGCTACCTTTTATGATAGATAAGATGTTCCAGGATTTAACAATCACTTCCACCGTTGATGTATCGCAAAAGATGGCTCTGAAAACTCAGCACGTTTTCGTTTAATCGCGATTGCTCATGCATTATGCATCGCTGCTATACGGTGTTTGCACCGAATGACCTTTTGAGCCAGTCCTGTCAATTCGTTTAATCGCGGACTGTCCGTAATTAATTCTTATTCTCTGTTCATCGAAAGGTAGATGAAATGGGAAGAAACTAAATACGATCACACACGGCTGCCCTTCCCCGTTATCATTTAGGTTTAATTACTAAATGATAAATGAACCCCCGAATCTTCAAAAAACAAAAACCAACACACACACACAATACGAGTTATTCTGAAATTCATCGACTCAAAGGTTGTATGTCATAAATTATTAAACCACTTGGATAATTTTGAATTATAGTGCAATGGTTGATAGGCAGAACTGTTATTTTACACTAGCCCCGGATCCTCCCCATCCCCACTTTGGCAGGGGGGGGGGAGGAGAAGGAGACGCACAACATTAAATCGGATTGGCCTAATATACGGTCGATGTAAACATGTAGACTACTCGAGGTTACTCTGTCTAATTAACACAATACTGGCTGTATAACAACAACAACAATAACAATAACAACAACAAAAACAACATTCAGCAGCTAGAGGTTTAGTCTAAAGCATAATGTTCATTGGTCGGTGGTAATTTTGATAGAAGACAGATAAATAATAGAATTTATCTATTATTTTGTTTACAGAGATTCCGCTAAACTGCAAGATCAATCCTTGTCATAATGGTGGAGCTTGTCTGGATACTGGCCTTGGATATAAATGTAATTGTCTGTCGCATTCTGTCGGTGTCAACTGCCAAATAAGTAAGTAGTTGACCAACATATATTAGCTGGTGAAATAGAGAGAGAGAGAGTGAGTGAGTGAGAGAGAAGAGAGAGAGAGAGAGAGAGAGAGAGAGAGAGAGAGAGAAGGTTCTCTTCCAGTATCTATCAGGATGTATCCAGCGAAATACATCTGAACGAAAGTGACTGTTAATGTTATTGTGTTATATTGGAAACTAATATTAGCCAACTAATAACGGCTTCTAATTATTGATTATGGCCAGACACAAAAAAGAAAGATCCAGTTAGAATTGATCGAGATGAATCTTTACATTTATTTTTCTTTCTTTCACGCCAAGCCACAATATATACACGTTTTTTTCTCTCTCTACCCGTTAGTGAGTTTATTTAATCTGACAAGGTTACCGCACACGACCTGTACGGCAAGTAGTACCTATCCTGATTATCCGTGTACTCTCGCCATTGATGGGCTAGTAGCCGACAATAAACAATGGACGTCGATGGGAGAGAAAGACGGAGCCTGGATCAATGTAATTATAGATAGCTAGTTAGGTTTTTATGTTGAGTGTGATCGCGTTTTATTTTGTAGATTGCAGGATATATATGCGGCACCATTTTCTACTGCAGATAATATTTCCAGGCCCGGTACTCATCAAAACAATAAAAATATGGCCAAGATGTGCGCTGTATGACCAGTTTAGGACTTTGGTTTTTGAATTCAGTGATGGATCACATGCAAAGGTACGAATGCTAATTAACAAAGAAGAATAGCGTTTAAAACATCTCTCCTCCCTCTGTGCGCGTATGCATGGGTGCGCGTGTCCGTGTACGCGAGCGCGTATGCTTGACCGTTTTTTTCTGCTTTGCCGCTTATGCGGGAAGGTTCAGAATTCATATCGATATATAAATTAATCAATATTTATATACAAGGGAAGTACTATCTTAATTTCAGATAACTGCGCACTGTTCTACCAATAGAGATTTTCGGAACTGTGATGATCCCGATCTACTCATCAGCTTTGATCTAACTGCCTACGTAGTAACCAAGTGGGTTAAGCTGACTGGTTATGATAGCTGTGATCCTACGACAGGCAACAATGGATTTATGGAACTTATTTATTTAGGAATGGTTCTGTTTGACTGATAGAATCATCTTCAGTAATTTTAACCAAACATCCTGGGCAAGTGGTCATGCTGGGTGCGCTTTTGAGAAGCTAAACCTATACTGTCCCAAAATTCATAACTTTTTAAATTTAGCATTGGTTTGATTAATTTGGCTGAATAGTGGAATCTCAACTGCAGAGAAAACACATCAAAACATTACTCATCATATTTCAGTAGTAATTCGAGGTAATAATGTTGTCTGATCTCAATTATTATTATTATTATTAGTAGTAGTAACTTCTACTAAGTTTATTTCGTCTTATCTAGGTTCTATCGTTTGTAAGTTCTCACGTGGAAACCTAATGTTCGTGTTAACTACTTTTTAAACACTTGACGTAAATTTAAAACAGATTCACCATTTTTATCTAGTCTAAAATGATGAATTTTAATTAAAATAATATTTTGTCATTTCGTTTACCAATTCGTAGTGATTCAACATGTCCTCGATGTAGCTATAATTGTATAGGTGTATTATTTTTTTTTTACAAGACTGAATCTTTCCGACATCAAATACTTCTCCGTTTCTCGGTAATGTTCTCATCTTTACAAAGGTGTAATCAGTTCATTTTTACCCAAACACAACAAATCAATAGTTTGTTGATCAGTGCCTGAATGTGGAAAGAAGTCTTCGAAAACAGCAGGCATACTATCACATCTTGATTAATATATTCCATTCATGTATCAGTAATTCTAGTCATACTATAGGAGAAATCAATACCATTACAATTTATTTATAAAAAAAAAACAGTTTAAAACGGAGCTTCTATTTCCGATTTCAACTTTGATTATATTTAGAGCTTGTATGCAGTTTGGTTCTCGTTCCTGTATTAATTGAATTAACCGTTGATACCTGTTTTCTCCCCTAGAACTTTGTTTTAATGATTCTGTAGAAGCTTCTATTTCATGTACGGTAATATCATGAATATTAGTATATATTTATGCATGTGTGCATGTATGTATTTATATATGTATTTAAGTATGTATATATTTAAGTATGTATGTATGTATTTAAGTAAGTAAGTGTATATGTATGTATGTATGTATGTATGTATGTATGTATGTATGTATGTATGTATGTATGTATGTATGTATTTAAGTAAGTATGTATGTATGTATGTATGTATATATGTATGTATGTGTGTATATTTGTATTTATGTATGTATGTATGTATGTATGTGTGTATATTTGTATTTATGTATGTATGTATGTATGTATGTATGTATGTATGTATGTATGTATGTATGTGTGTATATTTGTATTTATGTATGTATGTATATTTGTATTTATGTATGTATGTATGTATGTATGTATGTATGTATGTATGTATGTATGTATATGTTGTTGTTATGTATTATGTATGTATGTATATTTGTATTTATGTATGTATGTATGTATGTATGTATGTATGTATGTATGTATGTATGTATGTATGTATGTATGTATGTATGTTGTATTTATGTATTATGTATGTATGTATGTATGTATGTATGTATGTATGTATGTATGTATGTATGTATGTATGTATGTGTATATTTGTATTTATGTATGTATGTATGTATGTATGTATGTATGTATGTATGTTTTATTACTTTTTGGATTGCATTTTCACAAATTATTAGTTGACCAAAAGCAAAACTATAGCTTTTCCATGATATTCCACATACTGCCTGGAATATATATATATATATATATATATATATATATATATATATATATATATATATATATATATATATATATATATATATATATTATATGTATGTATGTATATAGGTGTTTCAAAAGACTCTTATAATTACTGTCTTTTAAGTAAACTTTATTTACTCTATCTGTCTGTAAAGTGTAAAACATCAATACAACAATAATGTTATTGGGCTTAAAATGAACAAATAACACAAATTGGCAGAAGTTTTTTGATTAGCCCTCTGAGGTTTGTAATAGATTATAATTGAAGTAGAATCAATTGTTATTCTTCGTGTGTGACAAGGCAAACATAATTTAAATTTAATGTCTTGCTTTTCGTTTCTTTAGTTTTGAACTCAGCCGTATCAAAGAAAAAGACAATAAATATGTGAGAGGTCAAAAATGTTTACCTTAGAGCATTCAATTTCATTTTTGTTATGTATTAATTCCTTCAATAAATTATTGATACTAATCTGCATTTCACATAAGTTGTTGTTTTGGTTTCATCAGATATGAAGGTTTGCGTATTAAAATAATTCAATAAATGGGAACCAAGGAGTTAGATTGAGTGGTTTAGTGTCTAAAGCACACCTGTGTTCAAGGTTAGCTTCACACATAAATAATGATTACCGTACAATACGTTATCGTCTTTCTACAGACATATTATTTGGTGTATCACTGTACAGCGTCTTAGAATGGCTCCTCCTGCTAAGGGTGCATTATTAAACATACATTATTATTATTATTATTATTATTATTATTATTTGGTATGATCAGTAAACTAGCTCATCATATGAATAGACTTAAGAATGAAAAAGATCATATATCTGAGGCAATCACCAAGTCTTTTGTGACTTGATTTACTGGCTACTTGGCGTTTGAAGAACTGTGTGTATCAACTTCTGCAACTGATAAAAGATCAATTAGTGAGTCAGTGTGTTTGAAACGAGCCGTCATAGCACTCGCTGCTTAAGAGATCTGGGTTGGATAAAGAAGATATGAAGAAGTATCGTCCTATTTCTAACCTTCCTTTCATCACAAAACTTATTGAAAAGCTACTAGCAAGGCGTATATGACTTTAAAGTCATATGATAAATGGGATGATATTTAATTTTCAATTAATAACATGCTGGAATTGAATAAGGAAAAGACGTTTTTTTCAAAGCAACATGTGAAGAAAACTGAATATCTTCGCATTATGGTAGGATCGAGTTATATAAATTGTCCATATCTGTGAGAAATCTAGGGTTTATATTAAGTAGTAATCTATCACTGAAGAAACAGGTGAATAATATATGTATGTCCTGTTATTATCAAATAAAAAATAGCTCTTATTCGTAAGTACATAAATGATGAGACGTACAAGACTTAAGTATAAGCCCTTATAATATCCCGACTGGACTATGCCAAAACATATTTATATATAACCCCCACTCTCTCTCTCTCTCTCTCTCTCTCTCTCTCTCTCTCTCTCTCTCTCTCTCTCTCTCTCTCTCTCTCTCTCTCTCTCTCTCTCTCTTGACAAACCGCCTACAGCAAGTGCACAACTGTGCTGCACATTTAGTGACACGTACGGACAAAAGGGAACATATAAGGCCAGTTTTGTTCCAGCTGCATTGGCTTCCTGTACGTTTCAAATCACTTTACAAGATCCAGTCTCATACATTCAAAGTGCTGAGCATTACTGTATCTAAGCGATCTGATCCAAAGAATGCTCCGATCTGAGTACTGTTCACTTATGAGGATACCTAAAAGCCATAAAGCAATGTACGGAAAGAAATCCTTCCTAGCATCAACTCCCAGGTTGTGGAATAAGATGCCAAATAATATTAAACTTGCAGCAAGTAAAGAAATATTTTAAAACCCACTTATTTGTATTAGCCTATATATATAATTTATAAACCATTTTATTTGTGTATAAAATGTGTTCGTGCTATATGAGCTTAGATTAGATTTAATTATATTTTAAATGTAAAACCCAAGTCATTATACTATTATATTATTATATAAAAAGAGCAATAAGAGTGTTAAGACAAGATCTTGGACTACACAATCGAATGATAAATTCTAACAAACTGCATTTTCGAAGCAGATAATATCTATTTCATAGCCATAGCGTTGATTTACTATTATAGACTGACGAATAACATTTTGATCGAACTCATACAGCTCCCATCAATATACGTTCCAGTAGGCGACGAGAATTCCCTTGGGTATTTTATGGCTCTCATTAATTTATTAAATTAACTGGTTATTTTTGTACTGGAGGAAAGAAGTTACACATATTTATTATCTCTAACAGTTCATCTATATAATGATGCATTTCTTTAAATTATGCATTCCGTTTTCTTGTCACGAATATAATCCTAACACGGTAGCTGTGTGGAGTATCGTCTTGAACCATAATACACGTTGTACTCGTTTCTACGGTCAACCCAAAACAGGCGTAGATACTCTTCATAACTATAATATTTTTTTTTGTTGGGATTAAGTGCCAGAATAAGTCCACTCATATTCAGAAATATGACTTGACTTCTATCCCTCTTTCCCTTTTGGACACCAAAATCACATCAGTACCGTATATACCTGTGTATAAGGCGATGTTTTCATTCATTTCTCGACTTATACACGAGTCAGTCGACATTGACGTGCTTTTGCTTTGATAAGGACCCAATTTCCTGTCATGATAATTAACCCCAAATCCTCCCGCTCCCCCCCCCCCCGTTAATCAGCCACCGCCAATTCTTACGTAATACGAACACTGTACATTGTAATATAAATACCCCCCCCTCCCGCTATTACCGCCATACACTGACCGTGACATGTTTCTGATAAACTGTCAATTGATTGACAAGCTGTCAGGGTGATTAGGTGACGATTATGAAGGCGTTGATCGCGCGATCGGCGATAGATAGTTGGGGTTAACAAAGGATCAAAAGCCACATGTAATCAACCACCCCAAGGCTGTCGTCAGGACCTGCCCCCCACACTCTACCGCCATCCCACCACAACGCGAATTTTTAGTTTGATACATATGACTTTTACTGATGACAGATGATCCATGTCGGCAGCCATTTTTTTCTCTAAAAATTATTTTCATTCTTATAAATAGACATTAAACAGAACAGCGTTGCTTAACTGCTCAAGCTAGTAAACTAGTCTCGCTGGAAGCTTTCGAGTCTGCCTGGTCTTATTTTTGAGTTAGGCCGTTTCACGTGATATTGACTGATATATTGACCTCGTCTTGTATACGGGATCGCCTTATAAACAGGCATATACGGTAATCCATATTAAATTTCCGCATGTTGTCATGAATGTATCTCAACCAGCTGATTTTTGTTTGCCTATCATGTAGGGTTCTATCTAATGCAGTACTGGTTCCTTGTGCATAAATACGTAGCTTTGTGTGCATCTATATGTACATTAAAATGGGCTCGGTCAAGTTATCCTATGATATCTGAATGTTTGAATGACACCGGGATTGTTAGCCGCCGAAGTCTTTTTGCTACTGGGTCCATTCTCCAGCGAAAGAATAATCCCCAATCCCCATTCGGCACCCATTAGTCTGGTATATTCGCCATTTTAATGGAGACTTATTGGCATTAGTCAACTTTGAAATGATTTCGTAGGATTAGTGTTAACGCGATCACATTTAATTGATATTTTAATGCTTATTGTGGTTTGTTGTTCACAGCATACGATCATTATATACAGAGTAAACTAGTAGATATTGATTGGTGGCTTATACACTTTGCTGATTTCTTTCAGCGGAATAATCGAATATGGTTCTTCACCTGAGAGTACATCAGAAGGTAAATTTAATCTTTGTTTTGTTGCCTTTTATAGTTTGTCGACAGAAACAAACTGTGCTTGGATGACAATGAAGCACGTTTCATCGTTTAACAGCTGTACCAGCTGATAAAATGGCGGAGTATGGCCTGAGAGCATTAAATTGATTCGTTGGTGCCAGCCCTCATTATCGTCGTCATTAGAAACAGACGGATTGATCACATCCAGTGTTGAAAGTGGCCAGCATTGGAGTCAATCTAGTTTGAATTGATATAGTTGAAAAGTTGGACGTGTGTCTCGACCACTGACGTGTTCAGTGCCTACATGGGCATTAACGGTTAAATATATGCAGTGATGATACATTACTTTTGTAATAAGTCAGCAGACAAGGTGTTGTACTTCGTTCGATTATGTGCATTCTGATTCGGTGAAAACTCTCTCTGAATGGGCCTCACTATGAAAGGTGAATGGGCCCAAAATTGAGTGGCGAATTGGCCCTAAAACTGGAAAATTATTGGCGGCGAGAAGGCCTCGGTGCCGAAAGCTCCAGTTCCGGTTTGAATATATGTGCTTGTATTTCCTTGTTTGCTACGGCAATTTAAGGTATGTGCATGTTTTACCGTATTTGTTTGTACTACTTTGTATGCACGGGTTTAACGTCTGTCTTCACTGAAGAAGAATCAAGTAACAACAACAACGACAACAACAGCAATAACGACAACAACAACAACAATAATAATAATATAGCGCCTTAATTAACATAAGTTGCTCCAATCCAGTTTACACTGAAAATAAAATAAAAACATGTTCTGGTTCACATAGCACACACAAATATTATACAAAACCTCGCTAATTTAAATAAGTGTGTTACAGGAATCTTGCAAAACATTTCTTTACCTGGATCAAATTTAATATGATTAGGCAACTTATTCTACAGCCTGGGAGCTGATGTTTTTCTTGATACAATTAAAAGTGAACAAGACCAAGGTCGCAGCAGTCTCACTGGTATATACTGTATACTTTTGAATTAGATCTCTTACACTGATGCTGTTTTACTAAATACCTTGAATAAGTGAACAAAACTGACGTTATTATATCTTTTGCGAGTGCGTATTCCCAGAATTGTTATAGGCGTTGTGTCATATACACACACACACACACAATATATATATATATATATATATATATATATATATATATATATACATTTCACACACACACACACATACACACACACACACACACACACACACAATATATATATATATATATATATATATATATATATATATATATATATATATATATATATATATATAGAAGAGAGAGAGAGAGAGAGAGAGAGAGAGATGAAATGACGGATATAATAATATAAGAGCTTGTCTCATCATTTATGTTCTTATATATAAACTCTATGTTTCTTATTTGATAAAACATGACTTACACTTAGAATTCTCCTGATTCTCTATACCTAGAGTATTATAAAAGGCCTCGATTTTTCACAGTCATTAAATAAATTTTACACCTGGATCCTACCTTAATTCGAAAATTCTGAGTTTCTTCACGCAATACAGTGAATGAAATAGGTCTTATCTTTCTTCTATTTCAGTATGTTTTTGTTCATCCAAATACTTATGTCTTCAATACAAACTTCAAATGAAGATTGACTATTATTCCATTCATCACTTGGCTTTAAAGTCATGTACACTTGTGTATCATCGGCATAACAATGATATTTAATATTATGCCTTTTAATAATTTCACCAAATGGCTTAGTATACATAGATTAATTCATTCCTAAAAGGGATCCCTGTGGTAGACCAAAATGAATACCTACATCTGGTAATGTTTTATTCGCGACTGAAGCACACGGAGTTCTATCAGCGAGATAAGACTTTACCCAGGTTAAGGCCTTTTCCTTGATGTCAAAGGAAACTACTAAATATTTCAGTAGTATCAGATGATCGATCACATAAAGATTTGCATTTAGATCAAGCATAATTAATACAGCCATAGATTCTTCATCAAAAGCCCCAGCAATGTCACTGTGCACTTGCAAGAGAGCATTTTCTGTTGAATTGCATGGAATTTATTATTTATTTCAATAAGTTCAGAAATGCAGGGAAGGTTAGAAATAGGACGATAATTCTTCACATCTTCCTTATCTAATAGAGACATCTTGAGGGGTGGAGATATGGTAGTCGTTTCAAACACAACCGCATCGCTGACTCATCCATTGAATTATTCATAATGGCTGTCATAATCAGTGATAGAAGTTGATCCACATATTTCTTGAAAATCCAAGAATGCAGTGGATCCAAGTTACATAATATCCACGGCGATATTACAAGTACTATTTCGGGAAAACAGAAATACATTTTGTTCCTCAATATTGTTGTTCTCCTGACTAAATAATTGCTGAAATTGTTCGCCATGGGTTCAGCTGAATTCAAAATATAGTATACTTATATTTGAATTACTGTCTATTTAAAAATGCATTGTTAAGGAAGTTCGGTGCGGGTCCTCTCTGTTTCCCCGACTTTTCTTAGTTGATCGAAGCTTATCCTAGTACTAAGGAGCTTGGATGTCAACGTAAAGATTTTCTAACAAGAATGTGCATGGTAATTAATGACACTATTGGTACCTTTCTCATAGGCTTCTACGAGCTCATCAACCGATCCTTCACATTCACTCAGGATTTGAGACGACTGTATATCCTGCAATAATTCTGGAATATTTACGCTACGATACTTTTTGTAAATCTTTCGTATGCAATCGGGCTTGTCCACATTAACAACGAACCGTACAGCCAAATGATCACCGAAGGATTTACCTTTGGTACTACTGAGACGAAACTCGTGTACAGAAGGAACTCCTATTATGACGGTGTGTGGCTTTCTTTTTGTATTGAACCAGTAACACGTTGAGCCAATCTATGAGAATGTACTATATTGAAAGACCAACGAGCTTCATCATCAGACTTATTATCCACATGGAAATTGAAATTACCGGTTATTATGACATCATATAGCACCATGGCAAGGTTATCTAAATATTTATATCATTCATAAAGAATAATGATTTTTTGAAGCCATCTTGTTTAGAAGGGTGGACACGATATATAATAAATAAATTAACTTTAACATTACCTATATTTATGTAAACAGACCATGTGTTCAAGATGTGTATTTGTTTCAATTGTATCGGACTTAACGTAACAACCAGCCCAGATATGTACAGTATGCCATTATCACCACCGCGTCTGCGACTTTTACGGGGGGGGGGGGATATGATTAACTCGTAGCCTGTTGGAATCAACTTTCTCATTGTAAGCTGATCAGTGTCAGTTTCAACCCAACCTTCATTAACCGCTAATACATAAATACCTTTTGTTACAAGATAAGCAAGCACAGGTATGGTTTCATACCATTTATATATCACCACGTTAAAAAATACTCAACATGAAAGTTATCATAATAATCTTTTTACAAATCCCTAGCTGGTTTACGGCCAGGAAATATCATAACTATAACATTTCTAGACCTAAAGGCCAGCCCTGGTTCCCGCCATGTGCGACGCCTCGTACGCCAAGATGTCGCAACAAGGATTTGTTCTTTGAATGGAATATATAATTATATATATATATATATATATATATATATATATATATATATATATATATATATATATATATATGATATGTTAAATAACTTACTTATTTACTTCCCTACCTAATTCCTTGTCTCACTTATTCACTAAATGTTTCATCTATTCATTCAACCACTCCCCACTTATTTACTTGATATTTGGCGAAGTGTTCAAAACATAATATTGAAACAATAGAACAAATGTCCAGGACAAAGATCACGATGATAATTATCGCTAATTTACTTACCTAGGAGATGACACCCTGTAGACAATTAAATTAAAAATAAAACCGCCGAAGAACAACAAGTAGAAGTGCTGGAAAATAAAATAACCTAGGAAATAAGACAGATTAACATTGATGTATATATTTATGAAACGCCATTAGATCTATTTTGAGAGAAACGGAATGATAAATTCATATCACCAGATTTACTGGAATGACGTCAGTTTTTGGCGCAGATTAGGAAGACTCTAATTCCAGAATCACGATTTTTCCTGCAAATGTAAAAATGTTGACATCGATTTTACATTTACAGTTACGTTAACAAAAGGTCCAGATAGCAACCACAACGAACACAACAAATATACAAACATATGATTAAAGCCTTTTAATCGCTTGTCATTGGTGTAAAATTAAGGGGAAATATGATTTAAAAATGTATTTACTAAATGTGCAATAAATAAACAAGCGCCACTCTAACAATGAAATAGATATTACAATATATTAATATTAACAACAGTTTTAGTTTATGTCATATTTGTGGTTATGATCGAAGTGCAGACATTTTGCGGTGTCAACTATTTAGCATAATGTCGAGGAGATTAGTGATATATATATATATATATATATATATATATATATATATATATATATATATATACGCATGGAGGATCACACTTTTTCAGGAGAAATAAAACGGGGGAGGGACGCTATCCTTGACCTCGTAAATATAATCTAAGTGCCTTTTACCTAACCTTGAAAATATTATTATTAATAATTGGGGATTCGGCTAAGGAAGATGGTAATGTAAACAAATTAAAATGGCAACAACTTATTCTATATTTAATATTATTAATTTAACAAGAGTAATATTAACATAGCGCGGCGAGGCCAAATTTCGTAAGTTGAATATAGATATAACAAACTCATTAAGTGCTGCCGTTATTAACTACTTCACTTTTTATTGTATTCTTAAAGCTAAATTGTGATACACTAAGTAAGCCATGTATCTAATGATATATCCCTTGAGAGTAGATTGCACCTGAGTCTTTCCTTCTTTCTTTTACTGAAAGAATCACTTCTACAGACTGAACACATTATTGATACCAAAACTGATGAAGTAGTCAATTTGACAATAAACGAATTAAGCAAGAAAACAAAGATGTTCAGCTGTCTGTCTTACCTGTGCGTTCTAGAATGAGCTTAACAAGGCAATACCTGGCAGGCTTAGATCCAGTCTAGATCTATTCTAGCCTGGTCTTGACAGGTCATCGATGAACTCCGACGGTTAATGTCCCCAGCATCCTGCGCATGTCTAACATAATGTGATGGGATGAGTCGTTTTCAGAAATGTCTCCAACTATTGTGACGAAGAACAAAAGTACCAATTATGCATAATCCCTTTTTTGGTCAGAACCGAATAAATCGTTGTTGACAAGTGTCCCTACCCATTTCCCTTGGCTCCCGTCTCTGTAATCATCATAACATCAGAAGCACAAAAACACTTACAGATGGAGCATGTTTGAGAAACTAAACGTCTGAGATCCATCGCTTTTTAGAATTCATAAGCCCACTAAGATACTAACAAGTTGGGAACTGTCTAAATCCCTCCACGTGGATAGGATCACCAACATCTTCATCCGACTGCTGCCTTTCTCCTAATACTATTATATGGATCTGCAAAGAATACTACTGCATAAATTAGTAGCAGTGCCACCTTCATTGTTTCACAAAGATGGTATATCCTAAACCTTCCCAAAAGGTGCACATCCGTGATCTGTAGATCTGAAAGAATCGCAATTCAAATATTGCACAGGATGAGGTTGGCGTTGGGCTAGCACAAAACCCAGATCCACAACGTTCTAGATTTGGCAGTATTACTACTAGAGATCATTTTATTCCTGAACTATTGACTGCGAATAAAGGAAGGTGTACGGGTGATTCGATTATTGTGACACCCAAAATTCCATCAAATAGACACCTGTCTTACCCAGGATTCACAATTGGGTGTATTATTCTGCAGTTCATGTATGAAGTAGGGAGTATTTATTTACATTCAAAAGAGCAAATCAAACACTTTTTGAAGTGAATAGAAAAATAGTACTACTTATAGTTCGTAGTGAATAATATAGATTTAGTGGGTGAATACTGATAAGGAAATGTACTTCGAACTGTGAACTATCATACAAGAATCATATAAACTTTCGAATCATTTTCGTCAAGACTTGTAATTTAATGTGTACATTGAATAGTTTTCTATCTGTTGAATAATGTTATAGTTTAATAGGCATACAGAAAGACATACCAACAGACAGACAGACAGACAGACAGACAGACAGACAGACAGACAGACAGACAGACAGACAGACAGACAGACAGACAGACAGACAGACAGACAGACAGACAGACAGACAGACGGACGGAGTATGCGAATAATAATCTGGTTATGGCAATCTGTCAAAACAGCCAAAGCATGATCTATGAGAGCAAATATATTGGAGTGATATGACCAAATTAATTATTTTCCAATATTGATGAAATCCCCAGTTTTTTAGAGAACAAGAATATGTTCACAATATCTTTGTTCATATATGTTTCTGGCCTTTTTATCTGTCTGTCCGCCTGCCTGTCTATATGTTTGTCTGTTTACTTGTTTCTCTCACTCACTATCTATCTATGAATTAATATATATATATATATATATATATATATATATATATATGTGTGTGTGTGTGTGTGTGCGTGTGTGTATGTGCGTGCGTGCGTGTGTGTGCGTGTGTGTGTACATGTATACATGCAAATAAGTAGATTGCTAAGTAGAGAGAGAGAGGGGGATATTATATATATATATATATATATATATATATATATATATATATCAATCATTATACCTAGCAATCTATTTATTTGCATGCATACACCCCCCCACACACACACCTATCTTCAAGCCCAAGGTTTTATATAATTAACCTACTACTGTGTTGGATAATATAGTTTTAAAGAACTGAATCTTTAACAAAGAAAAGAAAAATGCGTTTAATCAGAACTAATCTCTCATATGTCCACAGATAAACAAAGTGCGGAAATGAGTCGTTTTAGCTATCTCAGACAATTATTGATTCAGTTCATCTCACCTTTCTTATATAATCGATGTCATGTTTCATGTTTACCGACCCATAATTATTTTTAAACTCCCGGGTATTCATCAATCCCATACGTCACTGTTTCGTCAGTGTTTGTGAATTACTTCCAGCGAACGTAAACAATTGTGCTCGAAATCTCGGAAATTGATGAATTATGGGTATAACACCATCTCATGTTTACGTTCGGCCTATAAGTGTGAAACAATTAATCGATATAACGGAGACGTAAACCAATTTTCTATATAAAGTCCCCTCAACGCTCTCAAGTAGTGAGAGAGTTATTCAATTTACACAATTCTACACACAAAAAACAGAACGACAAATAAACAAACAGAGGGTCACTTAGATACGGTTTAATCATTGGACGATTACTCTAACGAAATCAATTATCTTTTTCCTGTTTATGCATTTTCCTTAAAACTTGACGTCGAATTAGATAAAGGAATAAAACATTAAATTACATTTTTCCATTATAATTTTACTATAACTATAAATTGAACATACACTTCTAATTGTTATAAGTGAGAGGGTGAGTGAGTGTATTGTTTCGCCTCGGAGCTGATTTCAATTGGTATCGATGACCGAGAGGGTGACATCTTCCACTGAAGAATGTAACATCCCCTAAAAATAAGCGACACTAGAGTCTGATCCCATGACCGGCAGGTCTGCAATACTGTGCACAACCAAATGAATCAATGGAGCGTCCCAACAACAATGATTCGGTAGGATAAATAAACAGTTCCTCAAAACTGTCTCTAAACGATAGCGTTTTGATATGAAGGTTTTGTGGCTCCTTTATCAGCTGCTCGCTACACGATTTATGAATTCAATGCAGCCGCCTACAAAGGACCATTTTCTTGTTGTCAGATGCTGCGACAGAGATGACGAAGTGGTAGAGCAGCAGCATGGAATACAGGTTCTATGTGTCTGCTGATTAATTTAGACATTGATGAATATATGTCCTAGACGTCTATTATTGAGAATGACGATGACTACCTATAATTATAGAGCGTCTGAATCAATTAAATTGTTTTGGGCCACTTCGCACTTAGACAAATAAAATAGAATTATGACCATATAAAGTTAAGTTTTAGGACACAAAAGGCTAGTGAGCATAGTTCATATTTTATGAGAGCCCCAAATTTGTTATTCACATACCGACAAAGATAATATTTGAGACATGTAGCAGTGTGTCCCAGTAATCACCGGAGACGATAACGATTTAGGCTAGTTTTTGTAGTAACTAGAAAACGTGCACTAGATCATTGTAACACTCGAGATGATTTATAGTGTTCAATCGATTGGTGTACTTTCATCTACGCCACCATATATGAAGATGGAAAGGATGGTGTACTCAGTTCTCTAGCCAGCAGATAGAAACGGTAAATTGTGTTGTATGTTGATAGAGACACACCGAACTGGATAAGTCTATTTATGGCCTTAGGGATCCAACGTGTTAAATCCTTTGTTTAACCAAAGCGCCGCCGAGTCCGGCTGAATGCGGGCTATATAAACAAACGAAAAAAGAGAGATTCCCGCCATCTGGTGGACAAAGTTATCAATACAAACAGTTAGACGTTTGCTGCTGAAGTGGAAAAAGGTTCATTATGTAGAAAGCAATTCAATCTTTCCGGCATGGACGACCGACGTTTATTGACGCGTGTTACGTTGTCTGGTGCTGCATCCATGCAAAAGAAAAATTCATACATCGGTACGCATGCGCTCTCAGACGAACACGCAATTAATGCCCGCCAGTCACATTCGATTGTCTTCAGCATAGTTCCAGTTTTGTTATTGATCATTTGTACTGAAAAAAGCCGTGTTTATCCAACATAAACGCCAATAGTTCAAACAGTAGTCCATTGACTGAGTGCAAAGCAACAAAATATGTATAGCTCGACCAAAATAATGGACAGTTAAAAAAAAACGTGCATAAATATTCAGTTGGAGATCATCGACTAGAATTCTTTGCACAAGATAAAAAAGAAGCTTCGACGCGAGAGATCTTTAAGAAGATGGACACGTTGTTCTGGGAAAAAATTATTTATGAAATGACAGATATTTTTCTTTAGACGATCTGTTCGTTTGGTCCGTTTTAGATCAGCGAAGGAAGCCATCATCGTCGAAAACTTAACCATAAAGGTAAGAATTAAATACATCTTGTAATAATTAAACGAATAAGTAAAGCAAATAGATATACATCACTGCAAGCAAGCAGTCGAGTTAAGTAATAGGTAAGCTTTCACTCATATAGCGGGAAAGCCATTTAGATGAAAAAATTAGTTTGTAATTATAAAAAAGCTATTTTCGATTATTGTTCGTAATTCTTCGATCAAATAATTGTCGTAGTAGTGGCAGTAGTAGTAGTTGTTGTTGTTGTTGACTTACCGGCAGTGATATCAATAGGAGTAAGTAATCCATTTCTTGTTATTCAAGTCATTTGATTTAACTTTGGTAGATGTCTTAGTAATTTTTCAACATCCATCATGGCCGCTTATAACATAAACAAGCTCTGTCTTAGGTCTTTCTAACCTAAATATTTGCGAGCAATTTCTACGGCGATATAAATCACCCCACAATTTATTGATTATAGTTCAGTTACAGCCATCTCTAAACGTTAGTACAGGAAATAATCTAAATCATTTGGTTAACTCTTGAAAAAAGGAGGAAATTAGTATGCGGGTGTTTTATTATAATGTAGAATTATATGAGGTCAGATCGCAGTTTTGATCCGTCCCACAAAAATGTTATAGTGATTTCAGACTTTTGTTATAAGTTAATTTCAAATTATATATATATTTATTTATTTTTAGGCATGTAGGTATTTTCAACCACCGTCTAATATTTTATAATGCCATGTAAGAAGTAAGACTGTGTGTGAACTTCATTGCGACAACGATAACTAGCACACTGGTGCCAAAATATGCTTGAAATATTAGCTGTGTAGCACTTACTGAACATAATCTATGGCTTGTGACATCAACAGTGAATCAGAACAACAACTTAGTCACATGTTCATCGTAGATCAAAACAACTCTTCCTTATCAAGTCAATTTCACATCTGAAATATATTGGCTCTAACATAAAAACATTTTGAAATATATTAATAATTGCTGTATGCCAATTGTGTTTTCTGAAGGTGGAAAGGTGTGCATTTGTTTATCACTCAATCACAACCATTAACACCAATATTTAGTGATTACGGGAAAATTAGGTAAATTGGGTTAATCGGACACTCTCTTAAGCCCTAAGATACACAGAGATAGCAGAAGTATGGGTAGAGAAGGTCGAAAACTTGATCAAAACCAACAAATATATATTTTTATGATAGTTAACGGATGAATTGTTTATAACTGAGAATAATTGTGCATTACAATTTTCCTGTTATTAAATGTCTTGAAACGCTTAAAACAACACCCCTTTACTTTGTTTTATCATACATCCTTGGATCTTTATTATCAAGCTCAGTTCAATTACTACACTGCTTTGTTCGCATCTGGATATGGTGGCTCCGCCGAGCGGATACAGTAAATTAACCAAAATTAATGAGGCCATCATTCTGTACGACATTCTCGTTTTACATTCGATGTTCAATGATTTGTTCCATTGACTTATGTAATAAATGTTGACGAGATGATCGAGTTTTCAGACAAAAATCACTTTATTTGCGTTGTGTACGTGATGTTAAAAAAGCACCACCTTGAAGAGGGTGTGTCGTTTTGGTGACAATATTACACCAGTACCGTTATTAGCTGCTATTCTTTTCAGTTTGGAACTTACACAATCAAGCTTATTATAGAGCAAATGGGAAAATCTTGTTTTGTGGAATAACACAATTTCGTACTTTGGATTTGTCAATTATTATGATCCACTAAGAAGGCAAATTATGGTTTTATGAAAGCATACAAAAGAAAGTGACAGCTATACATTGTTTATTTCCTCAAACATATTTATTCGCAACTTAATCCAGTTTGCGTAAACATGTCAATTAAACTACCAAAATTAGATTTATTGCGTGATAAAATACTTCACAGACAAAGATAACACTAGGATTTGAACGTCGAGGTTTACAGCACTGTTCGCTACTAGTTACACCATGCAACCATATCAATTTTGTTCTCTCTTCGACATTTTGAATAACACTAACTCATACAGTTGTTTATATATATATATATATATATATATATATATTTTGTGTGTGTGTGTGTGTGTGTGTGTGTGTGTGTTTTGGTCAAATGTGACTATGGATAGCTTGAAAAGCAACATGATCTATCAATCTTAATATTTAAGTATTGAACATGCCATTTTCACTTTAATAATAATAATAATAATAATAATAATAATAATGATGATGATAATGATGATAATAATAATAATAATAACAACAACAACAACAACAACAGTGACTTAATTTCAGTTATTAATGTGGCTGGATATCTCATGGACTATGGAATAGTCACTATGTGAATTAATAAAAATTATCTCTAAAAAACATTCTGAAGAACTATAATCCATTATGAAATTTGTCATTTACGTTTAATTATACAAAGTGGATTTGTAGTCGGTCTAAAAAAGTAAATATTGAAGAAATAACCCAATTTGAGCTGTGACAGTTTGTATATAAAAGTCGGCTGAACATTTAATTTATTGTGTCAATTGGTAAGCTAGTACTACTGTTTGTTTGTTGTTTGTTTGTTTATTTTGTTGTTCGGGGAGAATCCACAGGCTGTCGCTTAATCAGCACAGCCTCTATGTTCGAGTGGTTGAGGAATCTCCTCCCCCACCACTCACAGGGGAAGAGTACAGAAAGATGGAGCCGAAATACCCTGAGGGTGGTCACTGCCAGAGAGTTTTACGTCCTCAGGGGGTTTTTAACGTCCCCTTTATTTTAAATAATTCAGTGGAGACGGCAGCGCCATTTAACGTGGTCAGCCACCCATGATGTTGTGAGCCGAGAAATTAATCTCTGGAAAGGTTTCGACCTCTTACGGGGTTTGAACTTGTGACCGTTGGCACCAAGTGCCGGGTGCTTAACCGCTAGGCCACCGGAGCTCACAGTACTATTGCTTCACCTGGTCCTAACTGGGATTTTGTCTCATGTTCTATATTTGATATAAGACCTTAAATATCACTTGTAAATCGATCAGACACAGCTCCCCTCGTTCCCCACTCTCTCTATCTCTAGCTCGCGCGTGCACACACACACACACACACACACACACACACACACACACACACACACACACACACACACACACACACACACACACACACACACACACACACACACACACACACATATATATATATATATATATATATATATAAATACATACACACATGGCTTCATGGCACAGTAATGCAGTCTTTAAGTATCTCACTAGCACATATTAAGATTATAGTTGGAATCCGTGTCTGACCTGTGTATTGCTAAATAAATCACTGACTGGCTGGCCGATTAACTAACTGACTCTAGCCCACTCGTTCGCTCGCTCCCTTCCTCCATCCCCTTCCCTCCCTCCTTCCAACCCTCCCTTCCTCCCTCCCTCACATTCACCCACCCATTCACTCACTTACTCACTCACTCACTCACTTCTTATATTTGCTTAGATTTCCATTTTGTCCCGATCCAAATATTTCTATTATACATCATGATTCTAGAATCATGATGTGATGTTTATTTTCTGCGATGATCAGACGTTATTAGATTCTGAGGGGGGGGGGAGGTTTGTATGTCGTTACTAATTTCTTCTGTCATATTACTATAAATAGATATTACAACTAGATATAATACATATCATAAAAAGCTATATACATAATAATTATCTCACTGTCAATCCTGATGTTATATTTCCACCTACAGATAGCAGTATGTCAGGAGTTGTTAACCTCCTAGTGGCCACTTTGACCGTTGTGCTACTTAATGCTGGCTTTTGTGGAGCAAATCAGTTAGAAGCGAACGAAGGCCAGTTTCAAGTTCAACCAGGACTTTATGTGGAAGGAAATTCGTTTTACACAGAAACTGACGTCGACTTCTACCAATGTCTCCTACGATGCTTAAGCTTACAGGCAAGATCGAAGTTAAAAATCAATCAGCTGTGAATACTGCATTTTTTATTACGCTTAAATGAATTTCAAAATACTATGCGAGACATATTTTGATCAGGCATTGGTTTCCACAATGTAACGTAACACGTTTCTCTACGATGAGTTTGTTTATAATAATAATAATAATAATAATAATAATAATAATAATAATTTTATTATTATAATTATTATCACCACCACCACCACTACCACCACTACCATCATCATTATCATCATCATCATCATCATCATCATCATCATCATCATCATCATCATTATTATTATCATTATTATCATCAACATCAGTTGACAGATATCTGCTGGGGTGTTAACATGATATGGACGGACATATATAACAACATCGGGACGTGTACTGTGTTAAATGAGCTGTATTATTGGACGGATAATCCTAGGGCTACCCATTATGCAGGTGAAAAGAGAAACGCCGCAGATTTGAAAAGCTCTGATATTTCTTAGATCAATAGTGTAATGTTCAACGTAGGCATAACACGAAACTGCGTTTAGAATCGTATTAAAATAGCCGTTCTAAGGCATATGCACAAGATAATTTTGTTTGTGTCGAATTTTAATGCGCAGTTGACTCGAAATACGTCTTCATCAAGCGCCTGGTTACTCGTGATCAAGCAGCCGCGACATGCAGCCAATTGAACATGGATTTAGTTAGCGTAGAATCAATCGACGAAGTACCTCTGATACACAAGCTGATTTCCGGTAAGCGAATAAATAGCACACTAGCTGGTAATTTGATACTCGAAACATAGACATGCAGGTATGCATACAAGAGCACCAACATTGAAATGTGCCTACCGTACATGCGCATGCGACGCAATGGACGGACTTTCTTTTTTCTATTTTGTGTTCAATTGTTTGCATTAGGTGATACCCACACTAGCGGAAATTTCACGGGTACAGCCAACAAGTTTGTATGGGTCACTGGAGCGATGTTACCACCTCCCGGGGATGAACTATGGGCGGATTACCAACCGGAAGAGAACGACTGGGATAATGCCTGCATCACGATGATCAAAACAGAAACGTCCCTCAAGTTCAATGATGGAGAATGTGATTATTTAGCTTACATCACTTGTGAGAGAAACTGAATATCACCATCTTGAGTAGAGTTGCTCCATACGACTGTGAACGGAAATATTTAAAACACAGTAGTTTGTTGTATGATGATGATGATGATGATGATGATGATGATAATGATAATAATAATAATAACAACAATAACAACAAGACCAACAATACTAACAACAAACATTACCTTTCTATGGTGGGGACTCATGTTATTTATTTGAGTAACTCCTCTATATCTCTAACTGAGACTAATCATATCACCGACGCTTATACATTGTATTTCAGAGGGAAGTTATAAGCTATCTATAGATTCATGGGTAGCTTATGTAAATATCTGCGTTCTCTTATGTAATGATCAAGTCAAGAATTTTAATGACTAGAGTAGTCTAGGAGACTCTAGACGCGGCCTTAAGCGAAGAAAACATTAAAAATGTATCTGGTAAATTGGCACGTGAAAATATAATTACAGTGGAATCGCGCTTTAACGAAGTTGAGGGGAACAACTGAAATAGTTCGATATAGGCATAGTTCGTGATAAGGGAGGTTCGTTGATATATTTTCTTTTCTAGGAGAACCAAACAAAGTGAGCAGAAATATTACAGGATTTTTGAAATTTCCATAATTTTGCTATAGACCAAGATATCAGCCAATATCATAACAAAATTACATATTAAGAAGATCCGACATAAACGTTTGATGCTTGGCATTAAACTGACATTCAGTTATAAATCGCTGCAATTGATTGACGTTAGATACGCATTGTAAGTGATTGGGTTGGACTTGTGTGAATAGTCGCGTATTCTCCTTCATCTCATGTGCCTCTGTGAATCCTGGTTTTCTGGGGGTTTGGGAACTTGAGGTTTCGTTTTCGCTCTCTGGATCTGACTCATAAGCTGACTAACGTACAGTTACAATGACGAAAGCTGGTTGTCCACCGTAACAGTGTCTTTAGCTGTACCACTGACGTTGTAACCAGTGGCCTTGATTTACTGTAGCAGCATGGTCAAAGGTAGGTAGATCGTCATCTGGAATATTTTCTGGCAGAGATGAAGCTTCCAGGGTCTTGCATCATGATCGCAGATTGTTTTATTTGGGATCATGTTTGTTGGATTAGATATATGGTTTGGAGGACATTGGTGTTGTGCACCTCTCCCTTCTTATCGATTAAAGTGATCATCTTCGTGGATGAGACGCATGCCTTGGAGGACATTAATGTTGTGCAGCACTTCCTTCTTATCGATGGAGCAGATCAGCTGGTGTAAGATATGGATACGATAGTTAGATTTGAAGTTGGCAATGATGCTTTGGTCCAGAGGCTGGGTGTGAATAGTAATGCTGGATGGGATTAAGATTAGATTGATGACCTGCAGCATTATACATATCACATGAATTATAGTCAGATAGGATTTTGGGCATTGTTATTGCCAATCAGTGGTTCGAAATACACGTATTAGGATTAACCGCACATTCTACGGAACTGGATATCATAGAGCATCTTAAATCTATCGAGCCATCTGTCACTTTGATGTGGAAATCAGCAATGTCTAAGTCGTTGGCCATCCCACGAGCTTCCTCCTATTGTAATGGGACAGATAACTGGAATATTTTCGGAAGAAGCGTTTTTTTAATCACATCCAGAGAGCGCTGTCAATATATGTGTGCTGTATTGTTCTCGTGCACTTACAGGCAAAAGCAGTTATCTCTGGAACCAAATAGAGAACTCGCGTGGACAGAGTGTTGAATGGAATATCGAAATCAGTAGCGATCTCAATCTTCGACTTGATCTTCTTTTCGACTTCATCAATAGCCTATAGTTTGTATCTATGGATGCCTGCTTACGTTTAGCCATGATGATGTTTGTGATGACAATTATGGACAAATCACTCGTGTTTATAGAATTCCTGAGATTATTTTAAATGGTACTCTTTCGGATAAGTATTACATAAACAGCCAAACCTCACTGGGGTCCGTTGTCCAGTAATAATCAAGGTAATAATAATAATATGCACAATTTATATAGCACCCTATATAACCTGTAAGAAGGTTACTCTAAGGCGCATGACAATAAATAATTCTATGGATGTAACAGATTTACATCTTTAAAAATACAAAATTATTTCCAGTCAAATACGTAATATATTGAGCTAGGAAAAGCTGAAACAAAAAGATTAGTTTTTATCTTCTTTTTGAAGGTATCAATGGTCTTGCACTTTCTGATGGTTACTGGAAGATTATTCCATAAGGTTGCAGCAGCCTTTCTGAAACATCTATTACCGTATGTTGGTACGGCTAAGAATGCTCCAGACTCAGACCGTAGAGACCTTGTCGGCTGATACGGTATGACAAGTTCCTCTAAGTACTGAGGGGCAGTCCCTTGAAGTGCCTTAAAATTGTACATCAAAATCTTGTACTACGACCTATATATAACGGAAGCCAATACAGGGAGTTCAAGACTGGTGTTATATGTTCTCTTTTATGAGTGCGAGTGACTAACCTGGCAGAAGGATTCTGTACTTTCTGTAGCCGTGTCATCAGTGTACTTGGAAGACCATACAGGAGAGCGTTGCCGTAATCTAGCCGAGAAGTTATCAGGGCGTGTGCCAGTGTTTTGCAAGCATCAAATGTGATGTACCGCCTGATATGACCAATATTACTTGGTTGCAAGTTGGCAATTAGCTCGGTGAATATTTAATGACAAACAGACTTAGTAACTTGAACTCAACAAAAGTGGAACATAACTTCGAACTTCGTTATATGCATGGTAAATTAAGATGCAAATCTAACTTTGGGACATCGATATGACTTCTTATTATGCGAATTTTCGCTCTAACCGATTGGTTATATGCAAGTTTCGTTAAAATGGGATCAAAAGGGGATCATTCACTCGAGCCTCTGCATTTCTTTACTGTATGTACCTACTTTGTTGTAACCGAGTTTGCTATAGCGCGATTCATTTTTTTATATATATATATATATATATATATATATATATATATATATATATATATATATATATATATTTTTTTAGGGAATTATCGTGACTGTATTAACTTATATATAATTATGATGTATTTATGTTGACTGTCCCTTTTGAACATAGTTTAATGATAAATTGGTTGGATCAAAATTTAAATTTGTTTGACTTGTAATTCCATTCTATAGCTTCTAGAAATATCTACATGTATTCTGTATTTTGCTATGTATTTTCACTGTAAGTCGATTCAGCTAGTTTATTATATCTACAACAATAATAGAGCAGTATTGGTTTGAGTAATAATAATAATAATAATAATAATAATAATAATAATAATAATAATAATAATAATAATACTGCTACTACTACTACTACTACTGCTACTACTACTACTACTACTACTAATAATAATAATAATAAAAAATGACTACTATTAAATGACTACTATTACTACTTCTATTGCTATTACTACTACTACTACTACTAATAATAATAAAACAACAACAACCACTGCTACTACTACCATTACTACTACTACTACTACAATTACTACTACTACTACTACTAACCTTATTACTACTACATTAGTTTCAATTGCATTACTGTTATGATAGTAAAACTGAATAACACTACAAGCATTTAATCAAGATATCTGATGAGAGCAAATTAATTTTAAGTAGAGAACCGAGAAATTTATGCCAGGAATAATATGTATCTTCCATATAAAACATATACTCACTGTCAAATGGATCATTAATAATATTCCAAATCTAAATTTCCCAAATATCCATCTTACCATTAGCGTCTATAATATTAGCGTAAAATCCCTGTAGTACCAAGAATATATTGTGAGTTGTTAACAATTCATTTAATTACTATCTAAATACATCTTAGGACAACAGAAGAGAACAAGTTCACGTCCTATTTATATCAGGCATTTAATATCAGCAAAGACTGTTTATAACAAGACGTGTTACTTAACGTATATATATGGGACGCCATTTTGAATTCAAGGAGCGCAGCGATCCTAGCGGCTGGGGACGGCTTGTCACGGAGAGCTGGCTTATTTACACGGCGTAAGTAAGTGGTACTTATAGATCTATATAAACTACTCGTTATAATTTAAATGTTATGAAATTAATTAACAAATACCTCAAATAGTGGTAGAAACATTAATTTTTGTTATTTTTGCTATTGAAAGATGGCTTATTAATTACGAAAGTACTAATTTCTCTATCTCTAACATGTTAACGCAAACATAAACATTGTTAATATTCCATGGATATTCTTTGTTCTCAACTGGGAAGGCCTATATTGGTCTATATTGTTGAGGTGTAGACTCTAAATAACTTATGATTTGTTTTAGTTAATATATGATAAACGGACATGATGAATATATGATGGAAAGTTTGTAATGAATTGTGTTATGGTTGCGTTATAGTACCTGTATATGTATATATCCAAATAAATAAAAATGAACGGACCATAGCATGACCCATGACTGTTGTGTGTGATAATTGATGATTAATTGACATATGTTTATGCGTATACATCGTATATATATATATATATATATATATATATATATATATATATATATATATAATTGTTTTAATTTAAAAATACGCCTTCCACACACAAAAAAATAAGCTGTTAAATTACCTAAACTATGTTCAATTATTTTCCGATCGACTGTGAGTTGTAGGCTGTGAAATAACCGGATTGTGAAATGACTTAGTTTTTTCAATATCATGTGTGCACAATTAAAGTGTACAATCACATGCGTTCAACCAGAGAGCTTTAGATTATCTGAGAGATGCACCCGTCCGCTAGGTGTATTACTGGTTTTAAATCCAAAATGGCGCGTCAAGAGGAACACCCCCTCTCTCCACACACACACACACACACACACACACACACACACACACACACACACACACACACACACACACACACACACACACACACACATATATATATATATATATATATATAGCTCTTTGATATCAGTCTAATTTAGTAGAAATCCTTAATATTCAGCTGGATGTTCCACTGACGCAGTTCGTTTCCTCATGTGCTGCAAATCCGACGACCACTTTCGAATCCTGGTGTTACTTAGGTCTCTTGGAATGTTACATTCTCTCATCTTATTTCCGTCATTCATATATTTCCTTACTAGAAACATTGTTATGCGTAGGTCTCGTATATGTTTGCTATTTGTGCACAAGGAATTTGAATGTTCCACGTGTCACTTATTAGCTGTTAGATTTCGACAATCTGAGACTTGTATTAAATGTATTGTCATCATCAGAAATATTACATACTCGATCTGATATGTTAACAGTTCTGTCATTCAGACTATCAGTTACTCTTATTACGTACTAATTCCGTTTGATTGGCTGCTTCACGTATACGCTCAGAATTTTATGATCTTACGTCACACATCCATCATAACGTTTCTTCCGATATAAGGATTAAAAAAACTCAATTTAGAAAGTAGCAGTATCATAACTTTTCGGAATGTGCTAGGTTTTGTTGTTCGGGGAGAATCCCCAGGCTGTCGCTTAATCAGCACAGCCTCTATGTTCGAGTGGTTGAGAATCCTCCTCCCCCACCACTGACAGGGGAGCAGTACGGAAAGATAGAGCCGAAATACCCTGAGGGTGGTCACTGCCAGAGTGGTTTACGTCCCCCTTTATTTTAAATAATTCAGTGGAGACGGCAGCGCCATTTAACGTGGTCAGCCACCCACGATGTAGTGAGCCGAGAAATTAATCCCTGGAAAAGTGTCGACCTCTTGCGGGGTTCGAACCTGCGACCGTTGGCACCAAGTGCCGGGTGCTTAACCTCTAGGCCACCGAGCTCACTAGGAATGTGCTAAACCATGATGCATTATATTTATACCCGTGTGTTGTTTATGCAGTCAAGACGGTAAACTATCATAATGTATTACTTACCTGGATTGTACAACTGCACTCAGGTACACACCGACGTCCAGAAACTGGTTTGACTGAAATAAAAAATACGATTTTATTACTATTATTTCAATGATGAATAGCCATGCTTTTATGAATAAAATGATGACTAATATACATCATCCAGAGTTGGCGATGTAATGTAGAAGAAGAACAAAAAAAAAACAGGGATAAAAAACCTGAGGGGGGTGGGTGTTGGCCGACAAACTGACATTTTCCAGCGACATGGTAATAAATTTATTCTAATTCTTGTAGAGTGTGTAGATACGGTTTAACAGGTCACGTGCAGCGTGACACAGAGAGCTATTCACAAACTCATAACCCACGGATGATTGGTCACCTTTGGAATAAGTCGTTATGATGTTCATGTGGGCCATAATATGAGCGATAATATGCGAAATAAACCAAAACTCTTAACTAGTTCAGAATCGACACCGTGTTGTATTATTTCAACCAACATCAAGGTTCGTGATGAGCCGTACACGGTTATTTGGTAACAAGTGTCTACGTTGACGAAAATTCCACGATCTGATAAAGAGATGAAGTTATTCTGGAAACAATAACCATGTTATTACTACATCCCTGGAATAGCTTTAAACTAGTGTTAATTGTCAAATTAACTAAAACTTACAGTGTTTCGCAGGGTTCTAAGTAAGACTACGTGAAGATTTATGGGCGCTCGAGGGGCCAACCGACATAATAGTTCCAATTGAGTACACGACAAAATTATTACCTGATCAGGATGAAAATGTGTGCCTTTATGAGCTCTCGGCACGCTAACCAACATAACAGTTTCAGTTCAATGCCAAGTTGTTACCCGATCAGGATGAAAATTTACACACACGCGCGCGCGCGCGCTCGTGCACACACACATACAATAGGTGCATCATGTTGGCGACAATGTTCCAACTGTAAAGTTATCATATGTTATTCTTTCCAGTTTGAAACTTACATAATGAAGCTTATTATAGAGCAAATGGAAATTTCTTGTTTTGTGGAATAACATAATTTCTTACTTTGGATTCCAATATATATGTATATATATATATATATATATATATATATATATATATATATATATATATATATATAAGAGAGAGAGAGAGAGAGAGAGAGAGAGAGAGAGAGAGAGAGAGAGAGAGAAAGAGAGAGTAATACATTATTTTGGTTCTTGATAACAAATGTTAGAAAAGCCGTTGTCCTACTTTCTGACTCCTGTTGTAGGAGAAATAATTGTTTAGAGGCAGCTATTGTTATGTCCGTTCCATCTCAACACTCGTCATACGGCACATTGAAACTGACATCATCCTTCAATCGTACGTCGTTCACATAAATATTATCACAAGTTAGTAAACGGAAAGGTGCGTCAAGAAAACAATTATTGCTAGTAAATAATTGTCTGTTTTTAATATCATTTCAGAAGAAGACAACAATGATACTATTGTTCGGTATATGTATCTCCTTGGCAATCCCTCAAGGTAAATATCTTTACTAGTGCAATGTAGATGAATTTTATTAAACACATCAAATTTGTCTATCTAAATTTGTGTGCGTATGTGCACGTTTGTGCGTGTATCTCCATATTCCATTACAGCTAACCTTCAAGTGCGTTTTGAAGAACATGGCATCGTCCCAAGAGATAAAACGCTTTTAGCCGACGATTATCCGGAGACATGTACTGTATTTACATTGGATGATTACGATCGTTCGATCCCAAGATATACTCACTTTCGAATCGCAGTACCTAATATCGCAGTAGATGAGGTGAATTTGACATTAAGAGGAGCCAATCTTAGTTGTGGCCATAATCTTTATGTCACACCATTATCAGCAGCCGAAACAGAGACATGGACAGGACGTTGGACAAAGTGTCCCTTGGTCGAATCATCAGTCGGAGAAGGAAACGAAACTTGCTCCTATCAGTGTAAATGTACCGGAAGTTGTGAAGAGATTCAAATAATAAAAATACCATTGACAACCGAAGAGAGTTATTGGACAATGTGTCATATTTGTATCATCCACACATTAAAAGGTGTTCAGTCATATATTAGCTTACCTTCTAAAAAAAATATTTGATTAAGTATTGCTGATTATATATATATATATATATATATATATATATATATATATATATATATATATATATATAATTATTCACTTAAAAAAAAATGTTTGACTGAAGTAATATAGAGTTTTTCTCTTGAATTTGACTTTGTCGTCTATTTCCAGAAGATTGTTCTGAAGCTCCTAATAATTGTAGTGGTGTTTATCATGTAAATCTAACTACATCTGACAATGAAATATCCAGAACTGACCTTTACTGTGATATGGTAACAGATCCAGGTGGCTGGATGGTAAGAACAATAGACATTTACCGTATTCATCATACAACCGATGCGGCATTTGTTAATTATCTCTTTCGATTCAAATCTGATGCTATAATTGAATCTGTTTATCAATGATCTTGACACATTGGAAATGAACCAATCAATTTAATCGATATAGGTTCTTGTCAGACGTATGGATGGCTCGGTAAATTTTACAAGAGAGTGGGAAGATTACAAGATCGGATTTGGGAATTTGAATGGAGAATTCTACGCAGGTAAAATTACATTTGCTTTATATAGAAATTGAAGATCTTTACTTATCGCTATCAAATTGACGTAATATCTTCTTCATACCAGGACACGAACTCGTCCACAGACTGACGACGACTGGAAGAACCCATTCCTTAAGAGTGGATCTCGAAGGTTATGATGGTCAAGTTTTGTTCGCAGTTTACAATCGGTTCTCCATTGGCCCCGAAACGGACTCATATATAATACACGTTACAGGATACTGGTCTAATAGTACAGCAGGTTTGTTATATTTATAGTATGACGGAATATACGTCTGTAGTATAACAGCAGGCCAAAAAGTATTGCTACAAAATACTATTTTATTGTATATTCCTTCATAAATTCGATAAACTATTTTATTGGCTTTTCCCCTTTCTCGGTTCTCTTTCTATATATTACGAATCCTTTGTACTTAGGTAACTCTTTAGGATATCACGACGGCATGATGTTCAGTACGATTAGTCGGGATAATGACAGGGATCCTGGTAACTGTAGTGAACATTACAATCCATGGTGGCATAGGAACTGTTATTCCTGTTCATTGTTTGCCAAATACGGTCCGTATCCAATTCGAGGAACAAACAAAGGTTTGAAGTGGGACACTACCTGGACAGTGAGAAAGTATGCGCGATACGCAGTCATGATGATTCGTCCCAATTAGAATGTGTCTTTTGGCAGCAATTTATAAATAAAATATAATTTATTTATTAAGAGAGGCCATAGTCATTCCTAGGAATAATTGTTTTGTCGTAGCGTTGTATTATAGATGTGCTGCTTTTTTTTTCTTGTGTTCGTACGTGTAATGGTTTGTATTCCCTCTCTGAATATACTAATTATGATGAAGTAGCTGTACTTATACAATCAACTTACTCTTTATTTAAATTTTGTTGTTATAAATGTTGATAATGTTATGTTTTGGAATTAATGACTGTTAAAACTTTAAAAAGTGTTTACATGTTTTAATTAAGTCTTGATAGGAAGTCAAGATAAACATGAATACTTCATTTAGTGATAAACCATTGTATTTATATTTCTTTATATTTTATCCGGTTCTAAAAGTTTAATGACGGATATTAATGCAGTAAAAAGTATCTTTTTACTTAATATTTTAAAATTTGTTTGTCATGTAATCACTAAATCTTAATGGTGTAATTTATAAAACGTTTTTCGTCGATCTTTGGTACAAAATAAACACGTTTAATACTTAACTAATTTAAAACTTAATTTATTTATCTGTTTAAATTCAATTTTGAAAAATCTTTCTGTAACTACTTTTTACAAAGTTTGTCTGTCTAGTCAACACTATGTCTTAACGTCCTAATTTATAACACATTTCTCGTCGAATTCATTAATATTTTGCATCCAGTAATAAAGTATATATTTAAAATATATTTTAACTTGAACTTTATGTGATTCAACACTAGGTTATAACGTATATTTACTCCGATATCAACTCTAAAGTTGATTGGATTGAAAATACTAAATTCTGTTTTTTTTCCATATTAGGTGTCAGATTCTACACAATGCTATGTATGTATAATTAGTGGAAGCATTTCTTATCTCTAAACGATGGACGATTTCTGTGATGAATACGACATTTAGTTGATAGCGTTCCCCATGTCTTGCTACAAGTTTGAGTATTTATGTACTAAATCAGTGATAGTTGTTGTGTTGAGTCACCTGATAAAAATATTCTTTTTACAAATATTAAAATTACGGAGGACATTAACCAATTTTGATTTTGATAATATTTTATTACATTTCTTAAATGGGTGAGATTTTTGTTTTTGATGAACTGCTATATTTTGTCAGAAATTACAGAATTGTGTGTATTTATGTTTTGTATAAATGTCGTTTGTCACACGGTACCTTTGTCGATCATATATTTTAAGCTAGACCCCTCATTAACGATACTTTTACATGGACCATCGATAAAAAAACCTGTAAACTTTATATTTGATTAGATATCTAACTGGAATAATAATAATAATAATAATAATAATGATGATGATGATGATGATGATGATGATGATTATTATTATTATAATTTATAAATCGCCTTAATCAGTCCGATTTAAGGCATTTAACTCGGAAAACAGAATTAAAACAATTTCTGACTGACATATCTCAAACAGATTTTATACAGAAATAGGATAATTTAAATAATGAGGTTTTAAGAACTTTACAGAATATTGCTTTATTTGCACCAAGTGTACTAACCAGACAATTTATTCCTCGGTGTGGGAGCTGATGCTCGGAAGGTTTTCTTTCCATACGTTGTTGTGTGGCTGTTTGGTATCATCAAAGGCGAACAAGACTCATATCGCCAGAGTCTGACTGGTACATATATTTGAATAACATCGTTTTAATACAGTTGTGCTATTCCACTCTAAATGCGTGAAATAGGATCTCGTATAATGATCTGAAACGCATGGAAAGCAAAGCGCAGCTCGAACAAAACCGGCATTAAAGAGATCCACGATCTTGGTTTCGTTTTCTGAAAGTTGTATCACATGTAGACTGTAGTGATGTAGATCGTTTTAATGTGGATTATTATAATACGGGTTACTGCCTTTATTAAATGTAATACGTCAATGGCAATCTTTACCTGAATCGGTGTAAAGAGTCGGCTGTAAATAAAGAACAACTTAACAACTTACTGTCAAAACCAGTGTGACATAAGAAGAAAAACAAACAGCCATTGCCCTTTCTATCTAACCGTAACAATATATCTAGACATTAGTACAACAAGTATTATTTATCTATGAACTATCATCTCATTTATTCATACTAATTAAATTATCTCTAGTCCAAGCTAGTCATTATTTACCATAGTTCACATTTTAAACATCCTTTTGGAAGATTAAGAATCTGATTTCATCTTTTTAACAACCTTATACGTCTATATACCTACGTATTGTTTGTATTTTTACCATTTCTACTTAACAATTGACACTTTTACATCTTAGCACATTGAAGCACACGCGAAAAGGGGTGGCATATAGTATTAATTGTGAGTAATTAGCTGCAGCATACGTGGATACGTGGACCGAGAGCAGCCACCTGAACCGCCAACACCGGCCCCGGTCCAGAACAAGAGTTGGATTGGTGTGTATTTGTTTGTGTGGTAAAAGTTAACAGACTCGGCCCGACTGCGAGTATTTTCCTCCTACTATCGCATAACTTGATTTAAAATGAAGTGGTGTTTGTCTGTACATGGGAGCACTTCGGATATAATCAGTTAATCATTGTGATTTGATATATATTTCTTTGCACAATTGTATGCGACCCAATAAGACATTTTATAATATTTAATAAAGACAATATGGAACACGTAACACAGGTTAAACAAGGCCACGTGGAGTGTTTTGGGGTCTTTGTTTGGCAAAGATGACGTCACATTCCGAAGTTTTCCGAATATTCTTGATTAAAGTTTCAGCCATGAGATGCTAGCAAAGCAAGTTTTAAAACCACTGTAACTTTATTTCTAGGAAAAAATCAAATATATCTGTGATTAAAATTTATTTTAATATATAACACTAACATTTTGACTAATTTAGGAAACCTGTTCCTGTGACCTTTAAATAGCAGTCATCCATCCATACTAATTAAGCGGATATAATTTTTATATTCTAAATTATCTACATCACAACGTTCAAAGCATGAACGGTTCAAGTCCAAAGTCGTGATTCTAGGAAATGTATTCATTTTTTAATTAAATATTACCAATCACTTGACAAACGACCACCCCCGCTCCTCAAAATATATACTTTTATTAAATAAATTATACCCAGCCGATGTTTGATAAATATTACCTGTTTTGATTTTTGACATTGCCAGTTCGTAAATATTAAGTATTACATATCATTATGCCTATTAATTTTCATAAACTCTATAAACAAACAACAAATGTCGGTAAATTTGGCGACTTTGAGGTGAAATTCTTTAGAAATAACTCAATTACTTTGAAATATGTAAAATTATTAAATGGTTTATCCGGTGAGTTTTGACATATTAAATTTGTGTACAAATACTTTGTGTACTCTATGATGTTGAATCAATACTACTACTACCACCACCAATATTATCACTACTACTTCTACTACAAAAAAAGAGTAATAAATATTAAATTAATAGATGTATATATTCCTTGTATTAGAACAACAGTATATTATATATATATGTATATATATATATATATATATATATATATATATTTCTCTCTCTCTCTCACACACACACACACACACACACACACACACACACACACACACACACACACACACATATAATCACAGATTTTTATGAAACCTGGCAGATATTGTCTCATTCATTATGCAAAAGGAACTATTCGAAAAGATGGCTGCGCCATGTTAAAAGTAAAACTGTCCGTGAATTACAAATACAAAAACGCTGCGTTAATCCAACTAATCCTACAAACAGGCAGTGGTGTTCAAAACCATGTGGGATTAGAAGATGTAGATCATGCGAGATATTGGGTTCTTGCCACAATATTACAGTTCAGTTACCAATAAAACACACGGAATAATAGGCAATTTAAACTGTAGCCCGGCTAACATGTTTGTGAATGTTTACACTGCTCTAAACAGTATGTACGCGAGAGTAATGGCGAACTTCGTGTTAGAATGAATGGCTACAGATATGCGATTAATTCAAAAGCGATGTCTTCTGCGCTATTCACGCATCTTCTAGAACCTGCGCAGATAAATAAAGACATGTCCGAACTATCTCTAGATGATTGTGATTTAATTCCGATTGAGCAGCTATCTACTACAGGTTCATACACTCAAGACAAGATAAACAGATTAAATCGCAAAGCATTTTGGATAGATACCCTAGGTACATTACAACCGGGAGGTCTTAATAAGAAAAGATATGAAGATGTTATAAAACAACAAAAATGAGGTCGTTGTCCCATTTGTGGTACCATTTTCAAAAGCCGCTAACATAGCACCAAGACTAATTAAAAAACATAAATTCTCCAACAAAAAGAAGTGAAGAATGACTATGAATATAGAATCAGCACAGCTTATTCTAAACAAATAAATCTAGCCAGTTCTTTGGTTTCTAGCAAAATCGAAGAAAACCTTATATAAAACAATGTCTCCTGAAATTCCGAATATTAACACATCTCCAATAAAGCAACTTAAACCCAATTACAAAATTCGCAGCCCTAGTAATTACTTTAGTAAATAAAGCAGTATTTCCTGAAGTCGATCTCAACCGAACCAGCAACACACTTGGTGACAGCAGTCAGATCTCAGTCCACACACACTTAATTGCTATTAATAGGTGTGTTTTGACATGTTTCTCATCTTTACATATACGATTGGAAAATTGATTTATTTTCAATTGCTCTAATGAAAACAGTTATTTTGATTACAGTAACGGTGCTTCATTCTAGACAAAAACTATAAAGGCTAACAGTTTCTAGATTATGGCTTGAACTAAAACAATTACCAGGAAACTAGTCGTGTTATTTGGGCTGGGAGTGAAAACAAAAATATTTTTAGATGATTCTGGAATTGAAATTGATTATTTAAGTGAATATCGGATTGGAATTGATAAATTTGGAATTGGAATTGAAGTTTCCTACAAAATAAAATTAAACCCACGAATTAATTTACCATTTTATTTTTTAATTCAGACATATTTCTTCCATGATAATCCTACTTGGGATATAAACTACTTGGAGTAGATATTCCAAGTAGGTACTCGAAGTAGGTAAAAAAGTCGGTTAAAAAAAGGAATTGGAATTGATACATTTGGAATTGTAATAGATAAATTTGATGTAGAATTGGAATTGACCAAATGGAATTGGACTTGACTAAATGGAATTGACCGTATGTCTGGCTTTAAACAAGAATGACCTTTTTAATTTCTTCTTGCTAAACGTTATGTCGACAAAACAAGAATTGACTTATAGAAGCGTTACATGGTAGAAGATGGATTGTCAGACGGTGTAAGGTAGCTATTGTTGACCCGTGATCCTTACGATCGTCATGTATTAAATATGTTGTGATGTCGTTTTAATCTTGACACACGATATTGTATTATGGTATATTTTTACCTAATATATTTATGATTTTCTATATTTCAACTTTATGCAGGACATGTTTTACTGCTAGTCATCCCGTTAATTTGTATATGTGGTGCTGATTGTTTTATACAGATACTATATTATTGAATAGTATGTATTCGGTGCATGTGTATTTTATGCACTGTTTAGTAATTTGTTTTTCCTTATATATATATATATATATATATATATATATATATATATATATATATATATATATATATATATATATATAAGAGAGAGAGAGAGAGAGAGAGAGAGAGAGAGAGAGAGAGAGAAAGAGAGAGATAGTTTATTTACAATTTCCATTTACAAAATTTTGCTCTTAAAAGTAACAAGTTATCAGGAAATTTAAGGGCCAATCGCTGTTTTCCTCCAAATAGATATAATCACTAAAATTTGTTCTGTAATTCGCCAATAAAGAGGTACATATCCAAGGATTTCTCTGTACTACATAGGTTTATAAAGATAATAAGTGGATTGATCAAAGTATAGGACAACACAGCGATATACTAGATTCGGCCATAAACAATACTTCACAGTGATAACGAGGACATCATTAATTTAGATATTGTTTAATTTCAATAGAAGAGCATAAGCGATGATTTGACGAATTGTTTTAATTGGCTTCGGGAGGTAAACCCTGAAAGTAGGTTTGACCATTTGTTCCATATTTTGGAGGGAATGTATATAATGGAAGGTTATTTTAGAGAAACGTGACATACATCGCTGAATATACATCATATTAGATTGATGCGTCTCATAGTTAAGTTGAACATCTTTATTTAATGAAAAACAACTATCGAAAGAAATTAGTAAATTGTTATTTATGTAATCAAACATGGTCAGAGAGGATATGTACTGATATAAATCGTTTATTTTCAATATTTGAGAAGAACGAAATGATGGATTAGTATGGCTGTCAAAAGTAGCTTTATTTCTGGAGCATTTTTGTATTCCTAAGAATAGTTTGCTTGGCATTTCCCCATACCAATCGATATTCCATAGGAAAGATGAGGGTGAATTAGGCGTTAGTGGACCTGAATTACGGAATGAACTACCGACCAATATCAGAAATATCCAATCATCTCCAGTCTTCAAAACAACTTTAAAGACCCACCTTTTTGGACAATTCTAACGTTTAGATTTAATATTTCGCATGCATCCAGATTGTGAATATAATAATAATAATATAGCATGAGATAATATGTGTTTAGCTTGTTTGATAGCGAACATAGTTCGAGCTATTTTACTGTTTACTTGAGATATATATATATATATATATATATATATATATAAGGGGGTCGTCTCCGTGGTCTAGTGGTAGCGCATTAGACTACCACGCGTGTTCGAATCTCGGCGTGGGCATATCTGAAGGGTGTTTCATCTTTGACTTCACTTCATTATCTTTGGAGGTCACTCGGCCCTTTTAGCCTACCATGTGCACAAAAGTGACCGTAAGACATCAATAATCATCATTATATATATAAGGAAGGGCAAACTATTTGACAACTAGGACAAATAACTTTAGAAAGCTATTTGATACATTTATATAATTGTGTTGATAGGAAGCTACATGTATCGGCTTCACGTGTTTAAACATATTTTATACTTATTATTATATTGTTCGTTGATAGATGCGACCAGTAAGTACCATATATAATCTACATAAGAGTATAATTTGTCTTTATCGAGACACCATCGGGTTTCTCTACTTGCTATAGTACCGATTATGTTTAAGTATCAGCACCGAGCCATTTGCTGATTGGTTCTAATTGCCTTTATATTAGGTTATTAATAATACTTTCCTTGTCAGTGTTGTTGTTGTTTTATGCGCTATTCCTTGTGTTTTATATATAGCTAGAAAACTTTGATTTAGACAAATTCCTATTTTTTATAATGATTACCTGACAATTTCAGATTAACTGTAATATATATATATATATATATATATATATATATATATATATATATATATGTGTGTGTGTGTGTGTGCGTGTGTGTGCGTGCGTGCGTGTGCGTGTATATATGCGTGCATGCGTGCGTGCACCCGTGTGTGTGTATGTGTGTGTGTGTTCATATCATACACCTTCTTTTGGAACGGATTGTTAATAAATTAGGGAAACATCCCATCAAACACGAGTATGTGGAGTCGCACTGGGATTCGAACCGTAACCGGGAAGTTTTTCCAACGACCTTGATATATTTGTCAATTTAGTTCCAAAGTAAAGCCTCGTCTATTTACTTTGCCAATGAAACGATTTGTATTCGTCTACTGCACATTCGGCCTAAATCCACTGGTCACGTGATAATATCCGAGCTCCGTTAACTACCCAATAATTGTCATCAAACTATACAGAGGTATCTATCAACTACATACCATAACTAAATATAAGACGATAAATTGTTCTAATGAACGTTTCTTATAATCCCGGTTTAGTGGGATATATTGGAGAAACGTATTTTTGTTTTGCTGTTTTCTTTACTTTGGTTTATTGTATTCAATGTCCCCGTACATGGTTGGACGTGCCCGATGTTTACTCTATGGCCACTTATCAGTGACCCGTTTATTAGTCGTTCCCGGTTTTAGACAAGAATACTTGAATGATTTAGATGTAATTGTTATTTTTTCTTTGTTATTTCTCTTATTGTACATTTACTTCTTTCAGGGAAAAGTTTAAATAAAGTAGCAAATAGTGAAGGTTATCAGAAAATGTATCGAGTGGTATGTAAATACAAACATCAATTATATGCACAGATAAAACGAACTCAAAATTTCAAATATTTAAATAAGAAACGAGAAAAGAATTAAAGGAAACAAATAAATAAAAATTTCTCACACATAAAACTGTATATGTTTATATATATATATATATATATATATATATATATATATATATATATATATATATAAAATATAAATAAATAAATAATATATATATATATATATATATATATATATATATATATATATATATATATATATATATATATATATATATATATGTATATGTATATTATAAATAATGAAACGTTGTCACTCGCTATTATGTTTTAGAGAAATACCACTATAAATGTTTAAACAGAACTTAACAAGTAAATATATAAATATACAGAATATCAGTCAAGGTCATTCTGATGATGACCTTGGCTGCATGCGATATTCTAATATTACAATCATCACATAAATGTATCATTACTCTCTTCATGATCATATTCGCAGACATTAATTATATATCAGTATTTAAAGATTTCCTGAGATATTGCGAGTCAGTAATTGAGTGAGTCGCATTAATACATAAATGCAAGAATCGTATGCATGTAATCCTCACAGCAAATAATTATTGTCACCTGAAGTGTTTTGGCATCCATATATATAGTGATTATAATACATTATTATTATTATTATTATTATTATTATTATTACACGTCTAATTACAATTACTACGACGTAAATATAGCTATAACCAGAATATTTGTAATATTCAGAAATACACATTTTAATTGATCTTTTTACAGAGACAAAAACTTCTTTTTTCTTGTTAGTAATGGGAAGAATTAACAAAATGAATTTACCTGACAGTTTACAGGTAATTTAATTTATTCTCTATTTGTGTTTACGACTGAAATTTCGATTGAAGAATTAACGTAATTATTAATTACGCTGTAATATCCCTATAATTGTGTTGATAATTAACGATAATAATTGACGATGACAGATATAATATTTATGTGCTCGTTGCAGTGTTTTTCTCCATGTAGCTGAATGATCTTTCCAATTTAGATTGTTGCACTATGTATTTGCTAACAATTCCTTGATCTATTAGTAACAAAAGTTCCTAAAGGAAATAGAAATTTAAAGATATCAAATTCTAGCCGAATAGAAAATTGTCGTATTAGCCCAACAACATGTAGTTATAATATGATAAGGGCTATCTCAGAAGATGAAACTTTCAATAAACGAACAGGACTGTTAGGAGGCTTCCTGTGGATGGCCTTTCACGGATCACAATTAGATAGTTATGCGTACATCGTAGTCTGGATGAACTGAAGACAAATGAAAATAGATTTACGTCTTTACGCGCAGTTCAAATAAATATATGCATAATTTGTTTTTGTCTGTCGGCTTATCTTAAGTTAATTACGGATACAGGAAAATATGTGTCAACAAATATCTGATGACGGGAAAGGTAAAACGAACAAAGCTCACCTCGTCAAGACAAAAGTTCGCCGTCTTTCCTCCTGCACACATCTCGTTAAACACATCTGTACCGTGAAATTAATAAGTAACAATATAGTTGATGCGTCGATTTAAGAATTCGTAAATGAGATTGTATCTCGTAAGTTTAGTATAAATCGATTGTCTAAATTAGTCTGTTTATTTACAGAAATAACCATAGATAACCATCGTGCTCTATCAATAAGTCTGGGTTTTGTATGCCAAGTTTAAGGCTTCTGTTTTTAATTTGAAGCATTTTCAATAACTGGTTCTGCTTATTAAGTAAGGTATGAAGTAAGAGTACTTTTATAAATTTATTTAATAATAATAATAATAATAATAATAATACTAAATCTTAATAATAATCATAATACAGTCGCAATAATACCTACCACACATTGTTTTCATTTTTACAGCACACAGGACAAAATCGTCAAAATAAATCTTCCCATTCCTGTCACTGTAGCGCATAACTAGACATCTAAATGTCGAGTTGCTGATCCGGAAGCCTAAGGTACATGAGATTCAATGAAAATATACATAATGTTATCTGCATAACTATAAGAAAGCACACCCAGGTACTAATAGTGCTTCAAACATACGCACCTGTTGAGTTTAGAGCGTCACGTAGCTCATAGCTATTAAACGATCCATTCTTGTCTTTATCAAACTCCTTGAAAATTTTCTGTTTAAGAAATATATCTTCAGTGAATATTGTCATGATCCAGAGTTAAAATTAAAGAACAAATTTATATCTAATTATCTTCTCCCACAAATAGACATTTGCAATTGAGTTGAGTGACTGATATTTAAAATATTTTATTTGTTATTAATGACATTGTGTCAGTTCTTATCAACTATATATATATATATATATATATACACTCGTGTGTGTATCCTTGTGTGTGTGTGTGTGCGCGCGCGCGCGTGTTATAGAACGTGTGTATTTTTTTGATGTTGTTCTAAAAATGTAAATAAGCATGCTCTTACCTTCCACTTCCTGAGCTCAGTCCATAAATTCTTGAATTCTTCATACTGCAGTTTACCCGAATGATCGATCTGGTATTAGTTAATGATCAACTAACAGTTATTTACTGGTGTTTAAATGCTAATGTTTAAAGATTGCATTAGTTTTAACGCAACATATAAGGATACGTCGAGCATAGCAAGCATGCTTCTGGCTGTTTCTTTGCTGAAACCATCAAAAGTGAATTCTGCGAGGAATAAAACAGGGATTTAAACAAATGAAGACTGTTTAGATATATATATATATATATATATATATATATATATATATATATATAGAGAGAGAGAGAGAGAAAAAAGGTATATATATATATATAGATAGATAGATAGATAGATAGATAGATAGATAGATAGATAGAGATATAGTTAGATAGATAGATAGATAGCTCGATATATAGAAAATGAGAGTGCATAATTAATCAATACTGTTTTTGTAAAATAGCTTAATCACGAATAAAATGACACAACTTGGTCATCTGATTTATACAGATAATGGGTGGGGGAGGGGATAGTTGATTTGTTTCAACAAACACAGGTATCAGTAAAGATATAGATGTTTGTAGCGAAGTGTTTTAGCAACCTTGTTATAAGAGTGTTCTTATTTATAGAGACAATATCAGCTCGACATATCTCTAAGATGAAACCAGCTTTGAGGCTAAACATTAACTGACTGACTGACTAACTTACTCACTGACTGGCTGGCTGGTTGACTGACAGATTGATTGACTGACTGACTGACTAGTTGCCTGCCTGACTGACTGACTGACTGAATGACTGACTGACTAAATGACTGACAGATTTACTGACTGACTGACTGACTCACGGACTCACTCACTCACTCAGTCACTCAGTCACTCACTCACTAACCTATTTCTACTCTAAATTATTTGTTCCCATTTCAAATTTCACGTGTTATACGTATAACATATATGTTGATGACACGATTTTGTTATCTAGTATGACAACTGTCATTTCTAATGATACATATCATTCATCCACAGTTCTGGAAGGCATCGTTTCCAATAATCTTAAAAACACTAATATCTAAACTTATTCTCTGTAATTCTGACACGAAATATTTTTCTCTGTGGCAGACAACAATATGTCTAGCAGACAAAGAGACAGCAACACCTCGATGCAATTAATACATATCAAATGTAAATCAGGTTATATAAAAGACAATGATATTATTCATCAAATGATATCGGATTTACAGAAATTCACGTTTACCTTTTTGGAAGTGTGAATTGAGAATACTACGTAACTCGAATGCGTCTACTTCTAAATCATCCCCAGCCGTTTTCTTGAAAAGTTCCCGGATGTTCTTCTCTTCACTGACGTCATCTTCGGTGATTACTCGCTGATAAAAGTAAATCAGCTTTATTTCAACTTCCGGTTATCAATTACAAAGGAAATAATAAATAAGTAAATAAACAAAACAAACAAAAGATACAAAAATAACAACAAGAAAGTAACTTACAGCACGACGTCTTCGTCTTTCTGGTTCAGCCTTGTGATATTTATGAGGGGAAAAAGTGAAGAATAGAGATATTGATGTTTTGGTATATGTAAGTAAAAAAGCTTAATAACAAAGAAAATCAGGACGTTACAGCGATAATATTACTGATTTATTTTTCTATTAATTAAATACATAACAGATTATAATGGCCGAAATTATAGTTAGTTTACGTGGCGTAGCTACCTCAAATGAAGAAGACGCATATGGTCTGTAATTTATCGCTTCAACACGAGGACTAATTCTAGATAAATTTAGAATTTACAATAGATGGCCTATTCGGTGGAGAAAACCTTGCCAGTTGTCTGGTTGGATCAAAATCTCCTCCTACTATAGTGCCATGAGCGGCATCCGACCTCCCGGACAGCATGACATTGAGTAAGAAAGTCTCACGCTCTTACTCACTAGGCCACAGAGGCGAAATTGAAATTGTTATCACTAGAACATGCAATACCCTGGTGACATATTAAATTATATATATATATATATATATATATATATATATATATATATGCGTGTGTGAGTGTGCGTGTTTATGTGTGTATTTAAAATGAATACAGCTCTGTTAGAGAGATTGCTTGCTTCCATTAACAACACAATCATTTAAAATTAAAAACACACACACAACACACACACACACACACACACACACACACACAAAAACACACACACACACACACACACACACACACACACACAACAACACACACACACTACACACACACATACATACATACATACATACATACATACATACATACATACATACATACATACATACATACATACATACACACACACACACACACACACACACATATATATATATATATATATATATATATGTGTGTGTGTGTGTGTGTGTGTGTTGTGTCAAAACGCACATATACATATACGCATGAATAAATAATTTGATTTAAACACGGCAAAAGTGATTACAACACAGATTGCATGCAAACAAACTTTTAGATAGAACAGGCGACAAACTGATTAAAAAGGCAATCAGACAGAAAAGAACAATATTTATAACTTAGATCTGACTTACCAAAGTCGCGTAATGTTACATCAAAAGTTATTTGTAATAATGGCAAAGCTTTCTGAAAGTTAGAGACATTAGTGTGTCTCGCGTTCACTTGGCTGTGACTTATCTACATACTTTAAGGAAAACGGAGCTAGGATATCAGAGAAGGAATCTTTGTGGAATATAAACGGAAGCCAAGGTGAAAATGATAAAAAAATATACCTGCATTGTTTTGATGGTTATAGTTGAGGTATGTTTTTTTGGTATTTCACCGTCAGGCTATATTTGGTACAGACGTAAAAAGATAAATCGATCTGTAAAACTAAGGATATAAACGTTTTCATCTTCCAAAATTGTCCTACTTGTTAAAAGACAGCATACAGTATATTTATAAAACACTTTGCATTACTAAAGCGAAACATAATACAGTAATTCCCTGAAATAACTGTCATAGTTCATTCCAACAACTTTGGCCATAACGCGAAATGTCATAACTGGGTCAGATATTATATAATGGATGGAGCTTCCCCCCCCCCAAAGTACATCTTTCAGACTGACTTCCTTATTATTTTGTTAAATAATGCATGAATAAATGCACGGAAATAATTAAGTACAGTACACAGGTTGCTAAATGTCCGTTAAGAACATTGGTACGGAGTTGCAAATAAATATGGAATATTATTATGGAACTACTGGCGTTCATCCGATCGTAGATAATTGATGACCCAATCTAACGGATGTTATCTAAGCTGAGCTACGACTAGAATCCAGATTATTCTGTCCAGATTGGATACTGGACTGTATGCGAATCCTAATCACCAAACTCATACATGGATCTTATCTGTCGGTGATTTAGACATTTTCCGTTATCTCTTTTGGATCTTCAACGCGGCTCTTTGAGATGACCTTTTATTAGATTTGTCGCTATCTCCCGATGTCTGAATTACTGACGTCATCATACTAACACGCGCGCGTATCTTTAATCGTCAACCTGTCCTACCATCATATCTTTTTGTTGTATGAAAATGTTCGAGATGTTTCGATCAATAACGAAGGAAATATGTAACCGGATTTGTTTTGTTGTTCGGGGAGAATCCCCAGGCTGTCGCTTAATCAGCACAGCCTCTATGTTCGAGTGGTTGAGAATCCTCCTCCCCACCACTCACAGGGGAGCAGTACGGAAAGATGGAGCCGAAATACCCTGAGGGTGGTCACTGCCAGAGTGTTTTACGTCCTCAGGGGGTTTTTAACGTCCCCCTTTATTTTAAATAATTCAGTGGAGACGGCAGCGCCATTTAACGTGGTCAGCCACTCACGATGTAGTGAGCCGAGAAATTATTCCCTGGAAAAGTTTCGACCTCTTACGGGGTTCGAACCTGCGACCGTTGGCACCAAGTGCCGGGTGCTTAACCGCTAGGTCACCGGAGCTCACTATGCAACCGGAATAAGTGACGCAAGTTATATAGGGAGCTGAAGAGAGTCACATGACTAGACAGAGCCATACTATTGGAAGACAGCACATACACCATCTGCTTCGAATCATGCTAGATGTTTACGTTATAACCATTCTGGATCAGTGTCTATAGTACGGTTGTGTAAAGTTGAAAACACAATCTGTTGAAAAACACTAATTATAAAACTATAATATTCCATATTTATTTTCAAGTGAATGTTTTTATTAGAACTCATAATAACGATCGTATAAGTAACTCGGGTTAGATCTGTATCAAACCTTTTTTCTTTATAATATTAAGTTCATGTTGATGGATGATGATAGTAAAGAATGCTTGATATTGATAATACGATGATATAGCTACAATTTCCATAATCTAACTGCCGTAATCTTGGGAATTACTGTATTAACTTAATACCGTCATGATACTGATGGACGACTTACCAAGTTCAAATAGACTGGTATGTCATCCTTCACCTTTATTATATGTAGAAAATTAAAATATTATTATCATCGAGATAAGGCTTCACTAATTATTATTATAAAGATGTATGTTAATTAGTATTAAGACACTAGTACATGTACAAACAAATGTGTAAAGAAACAGGGCATATATTACAACATAATCATCATGCTCTTTAAAATACATATATATATATATATATATATATATATATATATATATATATATATATTGTATACTATATATATGTGTGCGTAT
>JAODUP010000032.1:575000-625000 GCA_025642065.1 Paralvinella palmiformis
TAAGTTGTTACCACATCAGGCTCAGGATGAAAACTGATGCATTTTATGAGCTTTCGATGTGTCTTCTGGGCCACACCAACTCCCATAAGATATCACTAAATCGCTTTACTACTGCTGCAGGTTGATCTATAACTTCTATAGTTATATAATTTCCCTCACGTCAGCACAATAACTGCAAGAGGCAGGTGGCTGTCTTACTGAATCCCAATGGTACCCGTATCTGTGGAATGTTTCATGCTTCATTAAGTGGCTTCGACGCGATCGTACTACTTTCCTATTGATTAACCAGTACTGCCTATTGCTACTGTTTTATTGATTGTATGAGTAACAGCATTAACAACATCAGGACATCAGATGAGTGACACACAGATGTTATATCAATCAGATGACTTATTTGTGATACTGACCTTAGTTTTGTACATTTCTTTACTAAACTCCAAACGTAGTTATTTTATCATTTTTAAATTTCTTCATCCGCGTCCAAATTCTAGCAAACACATCACATAGAGTACTAATAGTTATCTATTAGTAATTCATATTAGTATTACTAGTATTATTAGTAACATATTTTGGTATTAATTATTATTTACCTTATATATCATATATCCTACAGTGAGAAGATCTTGTCCTGTCATTTGTTTTTTCCTTCTGGTTTCCTTCTGCATGACGGCAATAATGGCGCTACCCATGTTGTCATCATCTCCTTCATCTGGATCCGTCACCTCAAAGTAATACTGTGGATTGGTCCAGAATGTGTCTAAATCCAGAACAATAATCCTATATTAGGCACAACTGGAATATATTTACTTCGTAGCTTTTGTTTCAGAAACAGGGACGCAGACACACACACGCACACGCACGCACACGCACACACACACACACACACACACACACATACAAATCCGCTGTTCGCGACCATGGGTCAAATAGATCAAGTGGATAGGCGCTTTAATTTAGATCCCACCACACCTAACTGCATATACTTAGGGACGCTAAATTAAGCGTGAATGAACGTTCCCTTAGTGATGAACGGAAACGTATGAGGGTTAGCTGTTAGGTTCGAGTAAATCATAGTATTTACTCAGGTTTGAGACGATATTTCGTTCTAGTCCAGTAATAATCCATTGTGCGGTATTGCTACTTTGTTTATATTTTAGTTAAATCGCCTCAGTGAGTCCATACTGTGTTAGTGTACATTCTCTTTGTTGTGAACACACTGTAATGTTTGTTAACACGCTGAGGCTATATATAGGGCTTGAATTTTCACTTAGGTTAGAGAAGAACTTCGACGCCAGACCAGTCGGACGCGTATTGATACATGGTTCATATAGGTAGGATTTATTCAGTTATTCGAACCCAGAATAAAGCTGAGGTCAGCATCTGAGGTGTCGAAATGCTTTATATACAGGTTTCTTTTGGAACACAGAAAATTACTGTTGAATGTAAACTGCGGTGTCAAAATAGTTTATGATATGTATGTAGCAAGTCACCATTGAACCACACGCACGTGTTGTTTGTTGCGAGCTGTGGTATCAAATGGTATGTGTTTACGTGCTTCCGCTTTTTGTACGTAGCCTGCATGTAGCCGCTTTCCTGTGGGCGTGACATATTTGTCCCGTACGAAAAGCGAATTAGCTGGTTCCCACAGGCTGATGAGTAGACCAGACACATGCTTAGGTATACGCACACATTTATCAATATGTGGAGGTATGGAACATTTTATTTTTAGATTAATGTATGTATAGTTGTATTTAGATTTATGGAGGCAGGTTTCGAAGGATGTTTAGATATGTTGATGCTCTGTGCCTGTTGCCTCTTACTATGTACCCTAAAACACACACACACACACACACACACACACACACACACACACACACACACACACACATATATACTACAAAACATATTTCACACTCCTTAAAAGTAGATATTTCAACAGATTTCAGGCTTGAATGCGTGTATACAACATTATTATATGATTTTACTATTAAATCATTAGGTTTTTTGTGGGAAAGGTAACTTTCATACATGGAGTCAAAATATACTAAAGCCCTCGAGAAAGTTTATCTTTATGAAAATAACAAACACGACAATACCAACCGAGGAAGTTTCGACATCCTCCAGCATTTACTCTCTTTCTCCAAGAGCCGTCGTGTAGACTCATTTCCCACTTTCGTTTTCCCGCGGCAGACTCTTCAGAGAGTGTCGTTGGGTCCAGATGACATATCTCCAGATTGTGGAAGTTGGCCATGAAGTCATTAAAAGTCATCCTATTAAGTTGACAAAATACACGTAGAAAATAGAATTTAAAAAAGGATTTAAGATAAACTTTTATTTTGTAATTTAATTTGTCTCGGTACCCTTGCTACATCGTTACTGACACGATAGAATGTTATATTATGAAAGTCTGCTCCTACACTCGTTTCCTTTTTTATATGTTTTTGTCAGAATCAGTGAATTTTCTACTGGAACTGGAAAACCTTAATGGAAACATAAGAAATAAATTCCTCCAAGTATTATAATATATACGGTTATCTTAGATTTATAACATCTAATATATATGACATTTAATTATTTCAATACTGTAAGCTCTTCTGACACTATTTAATCGGGTTGGGTCAAAATTACCATTTCTGTTAAGTTTCCATTGCCAAGTTTTCAAATACAACAACAAGCAGCCAAACGTTATTCCTCCAAATCCCAAAATGTTGCCATAACTCTACCACAAACATATGCACCTCCTCGTAAACCGAGGTAGGTAGGAGTTATAGTAAGTTGATAAATATTTGACAGTATTAATAGATCTCGCACCTAGAAACATGGAATAATGGCGCTACGAGGACCAGAATATGCAGCCATATATATATATATATATATATATATATATATATATATACATTTTGGTGAGATATCGTGTTGGTGTTGCTCTTATATATTCATTCCATTTGCTATGAACTCAGTTTTTTTATTTTAAGGACTGTTGGTAGCCGTAATATTGTTTGTTATTTGGAAGAGTTAACTGTGAAATATGAAATGTTATTTCTTTAAGACTACTTGCATCCAGATAGGGCGTTAAATGGACCGAACGACCTCCAGTGTGTAATGAGCCGAAATGTAAGATGAGAAACCATTCAGACATGTATCGACAGGGGTTTAAACCCTGGTACTAAAGGTTTGTGGCTAACCGCGCTACCAGTTAAACCATGGAGAGGTTCTAAATAAATAAATGGTTGTAGTTATTTTGTTGTTGTTGTTGTTGTTGTTGTTGTTGTTGCTGCTGTTGTATATTTCTACTAGTAGACATCGAGTGTAATAAACATTGCAGGATAGATTACAAAATGTCTCTATAAATAAATATTATTTACCAAAATTCTCCATCGTCTTCCTTTCTGATATCCAGCCTCTCTCTATCAGTATCAGAAAGCATCTGCCATTCCTGGGAACTAAATAAAATTAACTCATTTAGTTTTATATAATGATAGAAAATAATCCATGCGGCGAGAATTGTTTATGACGATTAACTAAGTTATGATAAATTATTATAAACGTGTAATTGGAGAAGAGAGCAGAAAAGTCTATTAAAAATCAACACAATTTGACATTTCGTAAGATTTACATGATATTCGAGACATCAATGTCAATTTTCAATACATCGAATGGAAATCCTGGAATTACGCGAAACATATGTTACAAATAGCGCAATCACTTACTTGTCTCCCCAGGCCCCCTTCCACTCGTATTGATTGCCCCACGGGTTACGGATACGTATGAGATTTTCCTTCCTTCCATAAACCTCCGCCTGGGTACAGTTTTGTTAATTAACAAAGGAAAAATATATAATATTATAAATAATGTAACGAACTCGTTATTATTTTCCTACGTTATATAAATTTTAATTTACAAATTGGCCCTTGACCTAAAATATTTATTTCAAAAGAATAAAACTCGCCAGATGTGATGCAAAGTATTCCATTATATGAGCTAATCTATGGGATCATTTAAAAATTTACTTATAATTTGTTTTCCATATCTCTTGCGTTAAATATCATAATTATTTCTTCCAATAATTATAACACCTACCTTTCAATTCTGTACAATAAATAAGAAGAGCACTGGGTAGCAACCATAAAATCTGTAAGGGTGGGTATAAATCACTTCCGTGTGGTTGGGCAAAACACCATTCAGATATTTATGTGAAAACTTCAAACGGGTAGAACGATGTCAAATCATCGATTGAAAACATATCGAAGGTAAAAACAATGTTTTTATCAATTATTGAATACATCTGGTAATCAAACACTTCAAGTTGTCCAGTAATAAAAGGCGTAACAATAGAATTAAATGCGGTGCATCTCATTCTGTTATCTAAACAACGATTAAGGAAATGGTACGGGAAACATATTGGTAGGTGTTGAAGGAAGGGTATCCGGAAATAGTGCCATCAGTGTTATAATCCTTTGAAAAACATAAAAGAACAGCCTTTGAAAATGATAACCAAACAGTAAATAAAACAAGACAACTCTGTGCTTGAAACAAGAAGAGCTTAGTGATGAGGTAGTAATGCTGTACATCCAAGAAATGCAGGTAGAAAACTCTGAAATGATATTGTAAAGACGAAGTACACCGCGAAGACTTCAGTAAACAAAACGTTAAGAAAAACCTCAATAACGGGCCTTTAATTATGTTACTCTGGAGTAAAAATCATAAACCAATTTCATCGACATCTCTCAACACCCGTGTACAGCATTAGCAGGACTTCTTAAAGAAACGTGGCTGGACCAGTGTTAGATTTGGCGCATAAAACCACCCTTAAAGATAAAATGAGAGCTACCTGATTTCCAGATAGTTCTACCTGCTTCACGTCCGTGATGCTATATGCATGGCCAATAATCAGTCCATTGGCCAGCTCACTTTCCAAGGCCATTCCTACAGCCTGCCAATTCCAAATATAGGAAATATGATGAGAAATAAATTCAACAGTTCTTATATTATAAATATACAGAATAAATACACGTAATCAGCATTATATATTATATATATATATATATATATATATATATATATATATATATATATATATATATATAAATACTCAGTTCCACGAATAGCCAAATGAATAAAAACGCTTACATTTCAAGTAATGACTTACATCGATCGTGCAGCCAAGTAATGAATTTCTTTCGCTCGCTTTACGCATCACCATGAACAAATTGGGTGGGAGCTTCTTTGGATTTGTAAGTTTAAATGTCTCACAGAGTCCTCCCGTAAAATCCTCCATAGCCTCAGCGGCGCAACCTCCTACCATAGCCTCATAGGAACCGTTCACTCTAAGAGAAATACCAAATAAGAAGGATTTATGGCTGTACATTAGTTCTGTTCTAAATTTAAACCAGTGAGGAAATAGCCAAGAAGGACACTGATACAACGTGTTCCTTTTTTATCCAATAAAACCTCATCCATGAGCAGAACACGTCAACTATAAAGATAAAATTGGCTGCTGAGTAACACCTGTTAACCATCTTTAACAACAGACATTAAAGAAGTTACTGTACCTTAACCTATGATATGTATGCGTGTATGTATGTACATGTTATAGATGACTGCTACCTACTTGGCATAAGCCTTCTCCAGAAGAGCAGACCAGAACTCGTTGGTATTAGCCGAGTGTACAAACACTAGACGTCCATTAAGTGTTGGCAGCCTGTCATCAATACAGACATCTATCCAGCGACCATACTGCCATATTTGGAAGTGAAAGGCTCCCACATAATCCTTGGTAAAGACGTTTTCAGGTGAGATGATCTTCTCAATGAGACCTTGTTTAGAGGCACACATCGACGCCAAGGCGGCCAAAAACCAACAATTACCTGAAATCCAATTATATGTTCCGTATTAGAGAAATGTTATAGATTAGTTGATCAACAATTTTGGAGATTAACTTTCAACTTTCACCTGTTTTTTTGTTTTGTTTTGTTTATTGAGATATAAGGGACATCGCTTATTTATGGGGTTGATGAAATATAACACTGTGTACACAGAGAAGACAAAATTAGCCTGTGATTAAACGCAATCAACAACAACCACGAGAACAATAATAATTACCTGTTGTAAACAGTCCCTTCCACTCATTAATTAAATGACTTAATATCAGATGGGACTTACCCAGATCTCCTTGTACGATATCAAACCGAGAAGCGCCACCTACAAACATCCTTGACTCTTCACAAATCTCCTAAATATAAGAAAATAGTTGCCGTGAATTTTGATTGATTGTTTGATGCGTTTAATAATCGTAGCTGTGTTTTTTACATGTATTTGTTTTTAAGACGTCTGTCTGTCTGTCTGTATGTCTGTCTGTCTGTCTGTCACTCTGTCTGTATGTAGTATGTATGCCTACATTGTACCCCCCTCTAGTTGTCATGTTTCAATCATTATGTGTATTATGACTGCGTGATATGATTTAGCATAAAGACAAACAAATACCGTAGGCCTTTTCCACTCGAAGCTTTGTCCTGGACTGTAGCTATAATACACAGAACGATCATTTGCAGGGAAGTCGGGATCTTCCCAAAGCGCCCCCTGCTCCAGACAGGCTTTCTTGATCTCATCAAATTTCTGACTTCGTATTCTCAAAATCTTCGGAGACTCTTTTCGGCGTAACTCGGGAGCCTTCCAGCCTTTTTTATATCGAATTTTACCCATGCCTATGCTATCGCCAGTCGTCGTAATGGTCAACCCACCTGGCCACTCTCCTCCAAGTAACATCTGGTATAACACAGCGTAATAGAGCATAACAGAGCACAACAAAGCATGACATGACATGACATAACATGACACGACACGACACGTCACGAGATGACACGACATGACATGACATGACATGACATGCCATACCATGCCACGCCACCGCACGGCACGGCATGGTACGGCACGGCACAACACAATACATAGCGTAACAGAGTATAACAGAGCACAACAAAGCATGACATGATATGACATGACATGATACAACACGTCACAATATGACATGACATGACATGCCACCACGCCATACGACACCGCACAGCATGGTACGGCACGGCACAACAGAATACATAGCGTAACAGAGTATAACAGAGCACAACAAAGCATGACATGATATGACATGACATGATACAACACGTCACAATATGACATGACATGACATGCCACGCCACGACGCGATACGACACCGCACAGCATGGTACGGCACGGCACAACAGAATACAACACAAAATAACATAACATAACATAACATTACATAGCACAACATAATATAGTATAACATAACACAACACAACATAACATAATATAGCGTAACATGACATGCCACGACACGACTCGACACGACACGACACGACATGGCATGACATGACATGACTTGACATGACATGACTTGACATGACATGATGGAATAATATAATTGTATTCCTTTATCATAATAAATAGGCTTTTGCAGCTCTCTTGGATCCATACAAATATACAAGAGGTAAAAAAGTTATGTGAGCGACTTTATTTTGCCAGTGATGCCTACCTCTGGATCAGCCCAGTTGTCGAATCCGCTGCTGCTCACCTGGATAACCTTCATCCCACCTCCACCGGTAGTCATAAAAGTAGACATGTTTACCTGTTAGCTGAAAATATCAAGAATCATCATTAGACTCTACACACTCTGCCTTAAAACGATCTACGCCATGGAAATTACCAAACGGCATGATTTTATCAACAGTTGAAGAAATGGATGTTTTCTCTCAAATATTGTCAATAACTTCTGCTGGACTATTTTTTAAAGGTGACTTAAATGGTACATGAGGAGGTTGATGGAAGTCACGAAAACAAATAAACATTAGAATTACATCAGAAGATCGTTGTAGCTCAGTTGTAATAGTGGTAGATAAAAACGGAGGTGATCTCGATTCTGATCCACTAATCGGTTGATGGCCTCCCGTGTGTCCTGTAGTTGTCTTAGCTTTCATTGGTGACCTATTTTCATTTCAAAGAATTATGGTGGATTAATATATAATATGGTGAGTTATGTTGAATTAAATTAGATAGTGCTGAGAAAGGTGTATTATGGTGAGTTAAGGTGGGTTGTGGTGGATAAGGTTGGATTTTGCGTTTGGAACTGGCAGTCAGACATTGTATGTTCCCTTAAAGATTTGACTATATAAGAAATCCATATTATATGTTGTAATAATAATAATAATAATAATAATAATAATAATAATAATAATAATAATAATAATAATAATAATAACTAAAAGCTGAAGTGCCTAGAGAAGCGGTTCCTTGGAATATAATAAAAATATTGTACAAAAAGCTAATAACAATTTAATCAGGACATGACAGTAAATAGACAAAGATAAAACATCCTTTATAACAAAATATTTCACATAAGTGTCGTGTGCAAATACGTATGATTGATGATCAGAACTGTCTTCAAAGCATTTTTGGAAAAAGGAGAGGAATGCTATTTTAGAGTAATTTATTTCGGAAATTCGCAATATAATAAGCCGTGTCCTATTTTCCGCCGATGTTGGGCCGAAATTATAAACCGGAAAGTCGGGAACTGAAGCATGAGCATTGGGACACTTAATAACATATTATTGACAAATCCGACAACTGGTTGACCAATAATTGTGATCTCCGATATGGATTACCGCATTACTACAGATCGAAGTAATAAAATAAAGCAACCTTATTGCAGAAGAGTAGCCTGTTTATCGTGCGATAGCTTCGAATAATATAATGTATTACTCGTATCAGTATACAATTAAAAAATAAACCCTTGGTGCATATTTCAGTCATATTTACATATTAGTTAGACGGCTCATCCATTAGTTGTACGATATCGGGACAAAAGTATTTTTTCTGTTGGCATGAAGACTTTCTTTTCAGAGCTTTTGTTGACATCCACATTTTTGTTATTGTTTTTCATATTTCTTTCATAATCATTATAAAACCCGCCACTCTCACGTCAGTTAGTTTTCCTTTATGGATTCATACTTAGACGAACTCTTTACTGGATTGAGTTTTGCAAAAGCTGCAAGGCGTTCAAATATCGTAAAGTAGCTGTTGACCTTCATCTATTTTCCGACTTGTTCTAATGTTGGAGGAATATTTCCTCCGGCAAATAGCCCCCTTCCCCTCCGTTCATATTATTTTTTTATCACAGTTTTAAAGTTCAAGGAGAGGAAATAACTGACACGTCATATTTTTGTGTTTTTCATCATCTATGACATGTTTTGATTAACGACTATATGATAATACGATTAGCAGTCAGAGAATAATCCAAATAGACAATAATCCCGTAAATACGACAAACTGTAGGCTTTAGTTGACGTCAGAACAAAATATATTTAGTTAATTTGAAACGTTTTGTTTATTTATAGAATATGCCAATATCTTAGACATCCGGTACATTGGCGCTAAAGTTTATCAAAACAAATAATTTTATGTTTACCGAACAAAATAACTCGTTTAGTTTTTGTGTTAATTCATTTCTTATGCATTAGTATAGAATAATTATTTAGCGAATGATCAACTTGATTCTATGAAGTAGAACTGTGTGCTAATAGTCGTGGTGTGAGGGAAGTCCGTGTTCACTCAGCATTTCTTGGGTGGTGGAACTCATTCATCCAGACAACTAACAAGGTTTTATCTCCCCAAAATGAGATATTTTTCAAAATCAGTTTGTTTTTATTAGACCCCGTGATGAAGTAATGATTGCATACCATCTTCGTTTCACTCATTTTAGGCAGCCAGCCATCACAACCACTCAATAAATGAGACCATATTGGAAATAAGTGCTTACGCTTTCATGTGCTATCGATGTTTCATGATCACGGAATTTTTTTTAAATCAATCATGTTAATAACTGTTACATTATTATTATTATTATTATTATTATTATTATTATTATTATTATTATTATTATTATTATTATTATTATTATTATTATTATTATTATTATCGTCATCATCATCAGCATCATCAGCATCAGCATCATTATTATTATTATTATTATTATATCCAGATACGTATCTACCAAATTTACGAAGCGAGCATTAAGTTTAATTGTCCTGATTAATTTTAAAACCTGACTGCTATAAACTCAACATACAGCCATTTATAAATATGCTTATTACTGAAGACCAACTTAACCCCGTTAGATCTACCAGTCCCCCGGGCTCCAGGTCTATCCCTAATGACCACAAGAAAACAGCAAGTCAGTGGATCCTTAATGAGTTCCTGGTGTGTACTTTATGAGTAAATGTTTTATTATTAGCTGACATCAACACATCCCGGAGTCGACTTGTTTACACTCTACAAGTCTATTTCTACGAACATTATTCCTTGAACCGCCCTTCTTGTGACACAGTAGATAGTACATCACGCCGGGAACTTTATCCCTCGGTTCAACTCCCGGTGTGATTTATATCTGTAGGATGTTTCATTCGATCGTCTCATTTCGTTGGAAGGTTTATCCTCGGTCGTGCGTCCAACGTGTGACCAGCACTCGGGGTAAATAAATATTATTCTCACTCACCCACTCACTCACTCACTCACCCTTTAGAAACGTTAGAATATATTAATTACGTATCTGTCTGTTCGTGTTCTTGTCTGTTTATTTTGTTTGTTTGTTTTGTTTAATTGTGAAGCAGATAATCGAAATTATGGAATCACCGCAGAAGATTCATCCACGTGATGTCATATCAATTCCCGGGTCAATGTGCCACAACAATAACACAGTAAACATTACCGTCGTAGTGTCTCAGTGTAGCATGGAGAAGATAAAACTTGCCAGATTGTGTAAATGCCAAAGTTGAGAGGTGGGTGGGTGTTAGTGATGATGTTAGTAGTGATATTGGTGTTGGTGGTGGTACTGCTGGTGGTTGGTCCATTCGTATAGCTGACATAAATAATCGAGGTATGTTAGTAACCGTTCTTCTAGGTTTCTTTGTCCTTGACCTCTGATCGTTTAGAATTAGCAAACAAAACGTTATAAAGCCCAGGAAATTGATACCTGTGTTAATTTTGAAATATATATACGATTATATATATATATATATATATATATATATATATATATATATTATGTGTGTGTATGTGTTGTGTGTGTGTATATATATATATATATATATATATATATATATATATATATATATATATATATAAGTGTGTGTGTCTGTGTGTGTGTGTGTGTGTGTGTGTGTGTTGTTGTGTGTGTGTATGTGTGTGTATATATATATATATATATATTTGTTGTGGTGTGTGGTGTTGTGTAGTGTGTGTGTGTGTGTGTGTGTGTGTGTGTGTGTGTGTGTGTGTGTGTGTGTGTGTGTGTGTGTGTGTGTGTGTGTGTGTGTGTGTGTGTGTGTGTGTGTGTGTGTGTGTGTGTGTGTGTGTGTGTGTGTGTGTGTGTGTGTGTGTGTGTGACACTTAGACCAGTCTAAGATAATGTAATGCAATGTTCTCCAGATATTTGCTATAAAGGGAAAACATAAAGGTAACAACAACAACAACTTGATGGAGAACAGAAGAGATTAGAATGATGGAGAAGTAACCTCCAGGTAAAATATCGAAGTCTATAGACTGTGTGTGTGTGATATGGAATGATTCAGTGTGAGATTATAGCAGCTATATGTGATGTTTATAACTGGTTATGGTCCATGTTAGGAGACATGACTGACTTTATGTTGCTGTATATATAAATATACAGTAATCAACAGATGGCAGCATCATCACTCAGCTCTCTCTCTCTCTCTCTCTCTCTCTCATTCTCTCCCTCATCCTCTCTCTCTCTCTGACGCCCGCACACAAACACGCACGCGCGGACACGTACACACGCACACGCACGCACACATAGACGCACTCACGTATGCATGGACACAAATGCACACATACAAGTACGCACGCACGCACGCACATACGCACGCACGCGCACAAGACGCTCGCACAGAGTAAGATTCTGCTTTATTTTTAATACTTCGTACAGCTAGCCAATAGTGTAAATCTCTTCCCACACATAAAAATAGGTCTGTCTAAAACAGGCTGCCAATACTCACTGTAGAGCCCGATACCTATTTTACATATTGTTAAACATCAAGCAAATGACACCAAAATATTGTTGACACTTACCCCTCGGATATAGATAACTTCTCATCTGTGATATAGATAGCAGCAATTAATATCCTCCTCTAATACAATGCTGGTACTATGATACTATTGAGAGTTATCACTATTGATGATGTTGTTGTTGATGATGATGATGATGATGATGACGATGACGACACCTGTAAACTCTCAGATCGCGTCAACAAATCATACACTTGTTACGTCGACTAGTCACCTTAATCAGTGCATGTTTATGTTGATATAAAACGGTAAATAAATATTAAATAATCCGTGTTCTCAGTTGATTTCTTGTAGATCACTGAACTGAAGCGTTGTCGATAACCGAGGCGAGGTAAAAATAAACGACAATACTACAGCAACGAGAAGATCCACTTCGTCAGAAGGCAATCACAGGTAGCCACAGGTAGTGAGCCACGGGAAGCCGCAGTGAACCACGGGGAGCTAGAGTCTAGCCACAGACTAGACAGCACTAAACGGGCAAAGTAAGTAGGCAGCTGGGCTCCGGAAGCGAGCTATTTTAAGTTCTGAATCACGTATTGGCTGCTCCCGAACAGTAGATGTTATGTATTCAATAATTATATCGCCGCGACCCTTGTTTCGGCACTGTTCTTTTCCTGATGGTCGTTTTCGTGTTTTGGTGCCTTGATTCGTTGTTTGGCAGAGAGGAAGATGGCCAAAGAAAAAATATTTTAATCGCTGTCTGAACTGTTGTGGGTTGGTTCAATACGTGTTCTTGAAATAAACACCTTAGTCTCTCTCTCTCTCTCTCTCTCTCTCACACACACACACACACACACGCACACGCACGCACATACACGCACACACTCACTCACTCACTCACTCACTCATATATATATATATATATATATATATATATATATATATATATCGATCTATATCTATCTATATATTCAGTAACGTACATAAATGTCCATTTGTTCGGCTGTCTGTTTCTATGAGATGTTGTTTTGCTGTCTCCCGTCTCTCTCTCTCTCTCTCTCTCTCTCTCTCTCTCTCTCTCTCTCTCTCTCTCTCTCTCTTTCTCTTTTGTTTATTCGTACATATCTTTTTAATCTGTGTTTCTATATATCCATATGGCTGTCAATAATGTGAAGGTGTCACACTGGGCCTGTTACAGATTCCCAGAAGCCAGTAACTCACCAACATCAGTAGTCAGAAGCCAATTCGTCTATAACAGACCCCCAGAAGCCAGTAATAGGTCTATAGTAAACTCCCAGAAGCGAGTAATTGGTTTATAACAGACTCCCAGAAGCCAGCAACTCGTCTGTTACTGACTCTCAGAAGCCAGTAATTGGTCTATAATAAACTCCAAGAAGCCAGTAACTCACCAACATCAGCAGCCAGAAGCCAGTTCATCTATAACAGACTCCCAGAAGCCAGTAACCAGTCTATAACAGACTCCCAGAAGCCGGTAATTCGTCTATAAGAAACACACAAAAATGTGATACACAGTTTATCATCAACTTATTGTAGATAGCATATAAAACAGACAATAAATTATTGCTATATAACAGCATCGAACGATGGTGTACATATTTCGTCTTTATTTATTGTGATTTGGTGGGGAGGGGATGTGTACATGATCAATACATTATATATCATATATCATATATATATATATATATATATATATATATATATATATATATATATAATATTAGGGTGGTCCTTATATAGGAGTAAATGTTTTTTTTGATTCTTAAAACTCTCACCCGTTAAATGTATTTGACTTGACCAAAAACTGTAGTTAGCCAAATTATGAAGAATTTGAGCAATATCTAGAGGTAGCTCAAGGCCTTTGAAATTTACTAAAATAGATATAGTTCGTGTAATTTACAAAAATAATATATAAAAGTATTTATTCACATTCAGCATGTTCAATCTGAACATTAGTGGACAGTGGTGGTAGCATGATACATACATACAGACAATTAAAACAGTTACATCATTATATCATTAAAACAAACAAGTACAACTCCTTGCATATTGATTGAATGCTGAGCCAATATTACTGTCCGTCAATGAGATGATGATCATTAATGGCAATGATCATATGATTCAGAAGTGTCACTAGTTATTAGTAGTTAAGGTGCTCTTTTTGTCTGTGGTCCTGAACTACTTGGAGTAGGTACTGCTTTTGCTCTTCATCATTTGTCAGCAAGGAGTTGTATTCCTCGATGAGAGCCACACCCCTCTCGGCTGTGTCGTTAACGACTTTCAAGCTCCGCGTGATTTCAAGTGCTCACTTGTAAGTCATCTCGGGAATTCCACGTATCAGGATCCGCCTGCAGGAAATCTGTTGTTATGTCAAGACATCGGCAGAAGTTCATGGTGTTTGTGGTCACAAAATTGGTTAAAGACATATCCTTGATTGAGTTGGTTACGATTTTGATGCGTTTTGGTGGATTTTCGGTTCCTTCGACTTCAGAAATTGTTCGTGCCATGGCTCGCTTTGTGTCTGCTGATATGACGGAATCTAAAAGAGCCAACGCTACTAACTCCCGACTCACGTACCAAATGTGTCCTGAGTATTTAGTTATAGCAGTCTTGGATATTGCTGAATTAATATCTTCATATGCTTTCAGATTCTGAAGGAAGTCCAAGTCATTACGAGATGCAGATATGGCATCAGGAGCGGTGAACCAAGCCTTTACATATAGTCTGACGATGAACACACATACATCATGTATGCCTCTGTTTTCATAGGCAGTGAAATGGAACTGGTCACGAAACAGATATATTTTTAGTACATACAATGCTTTTGCCATACAGTGAGCATGGTGCATTGCTCCTGGTGGCATGAAGTGTATGCCACGTTGAGGAGTACCACCCAGAAATATGAGTTCTCTGTAGTCATATGAAGGCTCGAATGTTTGAAGCTGCTTCAGAGCAAAGTCAATTGCTTCATCTTTGACATCTGCAATTGAGTTTAGTGTGTCATCAGCAACTACTGCTGGTTTGAAGTTTGATCGGTCAATGTATTCCCAGTGTTTCTGGAATCGCTTGAAGATTTGAACATCAGGACCAGAGGTCGCCCCCATACATGTAGTGAATACACAGGGCAAGAACGAGTTCTAGTATATGATGCCGACAAGCTAAGTATAGCAGATTACGACCCAATTTTGCTTCCAGTAGTGGACATACGTCATTGACGCGACCTGTGTTGGTGGAAGTTGTGTCAAAACGTAGTGTTCTGATCAGATGTTGTACACCCCAGTCCTCTAATAACTGATTGATGGCTGTAGCTTGGGCCTCACCAGTGCTGGAGATCAATTTTGACCTGAAGGTTCACTAGAAGTTGTCATTGTGGATAATTATTAATGAAGAGTTTTGATTGTATATTAATATATTTATTACACTACAAATGAGGGTTGTCTAATCGCTGATGGAGGTTCGCACTTTGCATGATTTTATTATTTATGACTGATAATAACATCATCAGATAATAACATCATCAGATAATAACATCATCAGATAATAACATCATCAGATAATAACATCATCAGATAATAACATCATATTATTATAACAGTAGAGATTGTTAAATACTAACAAATGATTGAGGTTAAATGTTAATCTTAGTTTTAGTTTGTTGTTGTTGTTGTAGTTATAACAGTTGTTGTTGTTGTTGCTGTTGTTGTCGTTGTTGTTGTTGTTGTTGCTACTACTGCTGCTGCTGGTCCTGCAGTATCCGACTAGTCTGGTATTAACAGATAAAGTTGGGTTCGTTACCGTCATAACGTGTCCAATATCAGTTAGCTTATTATGGAGTCATATAAATACGTGTTAGAGAAGATCATATTTCCATTTTTTATGTTATCTATTAATATTACTCATCACAACTTATAGATATCCAAGTTTACCTCGTTTCAGGGAATTATCATCGGTATGTTATCTGTTTTTGAGTATGAGATGCGAACCTTTAAATATCTTCCTTCTATAACAAATAAACAAGCCATATGTTTGTATTGATGATGATAATGATGATGATGATGATGATGATGATGATGATGATGATGATGATGATGATGATGTTTTACGGCCACTTTTATGCATATGGTAGGCTAACTGGGCCGAGCGACCTCCAAAAGTAATGAAGCGAAGTCAAAGATGAAACACCCTTCAGATAATCCAACGCCAAGATTCAAACTCGGGTGATAGTGATCTGTGATCCAACGCGCTACCAACTAAACCTGTTGTTCTAATGGTGATATATAATGATATAATGTAATATATGTCATGAGTACCGACTTTTATTTTGTTTAATCCGAAACCTTTTTGTGTAAGAATGGAGGATCTAGCTTATGACATTCGTATATATATATATATATATATATATATATATATATATATATATATATATATATATATATATATATATACTGAAAATAGAAACAAATTTATTTTACACAAGACACGTGATCTGATATGGTCGTAGAGGCTCATGAATATGCAAGTAGCTACCTCGTCTAGACGTTAATCAAAACATAAACACTGATCAACAGAAAACCTTTATTTATATAGATGCGGTGTTAACAAGTGAAAGTATGAATTATTGTAAATATTGCTCTATATGTTAGATATGTTCTGGTATAGATATGTTTTAAGAATCTCTATATGTAATTTTTTTTAGTAAATTATTTACGTAGCGTCATTATCAGGCTAAAGTCTATTTAAAGGCAAATTACATACGCGAGTACGTAAAAGGCCAACAACCGCGCTGAGTGGATTCGAACCGATCCAGTGGTAAAGATTGTTATGGTTTGTGTAGATGGTTAAATCTTCGTCTTCTATTCTTGCTGTAGACATAATTTAGAAAATTAAAAGTCATCAATCAGGTTCTACCTTCGGAAACGATTACTAAACACTCCATTAACAGGCCTAGAAATCACGGTGAAGGATTTGATCACACACACAAACACACACACACACACACACACACACACACACATACATACATACACACACACACACACACACACACACACATATATATATATATATATATATATATATATATATATATACATACACACACATGAACGCACGCACGCGCACAGAGAGAGAGAGAGAGAGAGAGAGAGAGAGATGCTAAGTAGATAGTCCATAGTGGGTTAGTGAGTAGTGAGGAATGCATTTAATAAACTTAACTATAACTGGCGTTTGAACACAGACCTTTAGATGTTCAATGCATTGCTCTATTAACTGTACCGTCAGACCACCCAATCCAACTCTAACTGAACTGTTATATTGCAGTCAGTGTTTTGTATAAACCTCTGTATGACTACTGTATTATAATGCATTAATATGACCACTGTATTATGTTTAAAATAATATAAATATTGTAGCAGAAACCCAGCATAAAATATTCCTAATTCCAAGTTGTTGATTTTAGTATTTCAGAAAGATGTATATAGCAGTTATTGGAAGCGACACACATTTATTGTAGATAAACCGTCACTCGAAAAGCGCGCGCGCGCGAGTGGGCGTACATGGGGAGGGGGGGGGGTGCGTCCGTACGTGTAAGCGTGAATTCGTACTATTTTAGCCAAAGTGGTTATGTTTTTAATATATTGTGGAAAACAAAATACATGAAAAAAGTATACAATGCCTATTTATACACTAATATGTAAACGGAGTATTATGATAGATTACAACATTACTACGTATATATTTTATAACGTATACATCAACCCGAAAAACAGACGCTGGGAGACAAATGGAGGGACATATAGCCAGATGGACCCACACAAATAGGAAGACAGATGGAGACAGGCGGACAGACAGACGGCCCACTGTGGATGCATAAAATATTCCACATATAGTCCAGTGCTACATTGTCTGTCTGTCTATCTCAGTTTATATAGCGTTATTCAGCTGGCCAGAAGCTCTATGTTATTGTGTAGACTGTCCGGAGGCGGCTTGTTTTAGGAGAGAAGTGGCTCGTATTGAAACAAACTGGAAAATGTTGAAGGTTAAATAAACTAAACATCTCACCAGAGAGTCGAAACTAAGCTAATTAGTGGCTCGTACCACGGACTTCACAGTATATACAACTGATAGGTGAGACTTTACGTGGAGGTATTACGTCCACCACCTGACTCAAATATCTATGTCGAAATGGTAATTATAAATAATAATAATAATAATAATTTTATCTATAAGTATAGTAATGTCATCATCATCATCATCATCATCGTCGTCGTCGTCGTCATCATCATCATCATCATCATCATCATCATCATCATCGGTTGTTGTCTGAAACAACGAGAGCAACAGCAGTCATGATATTTTTTAATGCTGTAAACTTGAAGAAAAAAAATGTTTTAATTTTTTTTTCTATCTATCTATCTATCTATCTCGATCTATCTATCTATCTATCTATCTATCTCGATCTATCTATCTGTCTATCTCCCCCTCTTTCGCTTTATTTCTTCAGCCTAGGCCACGATAGATCAGTAGATTTTGTCGTTCGTCCACGTGTTCTAAATCAATAACTCGTTATTGATGGCCCTGGCACGTCGTAATCGAAATTCCGCCGGTTCCTAACGGGAGACGTCTGGCCCTCGACCCCGAACGGGTTCCTTCTAGCATCAGAACCAATAACCGACCGGGAATCGATCATTCAAACGGCTCAGCCTTCCAGCAAGACCGACTACAAATGGCCGAGTTCGGGGCAAGGGGCCGAATGGAAGAAAGAGGCGCCCATCCTTGGTGGTCCATCGAACGTTGGTCTGCTCCATCAGAGGTGGAGACGGACGCTGGCATTTGATCCGTGATCTGGTGGTATTTACTTAGGAATGAATCCTGGATTGACGGTGATGGCCCGAATGAAGCTGACGACAGGCCGGTTAGAAGCAGCCACATCGTGGTTTTGTTTGCAGTACGCTAGTCGCGTCCCTGAGAAGTCTACTTGATTGGCTGGCTGGCTGGCTGGCTGGCTGGCTGGCTGGGTGGATGCTTGGCTGGTTGGGTCACGGGAGGTAAAGCCTGTGAATGTAGACAACACCATGGCCTCTTAGCGACAGTGCCAAGATGATGTCCGTCAGAACAGTGACAAAATGACGACCTTTTTTACGGTGTCACTGATCCAGACATGACCGGTCTGTCGCTGTCACAGACTGTATTGTAGAATAGAGATAACTACGACCCGGAAATCGTTGACGTTTACGAATCCGCGCCGCTACGGAAGAGAGGACCAAAAAGCAGCTTGAATTTTCAGTTATATCACGATCCGCGTACTGGCAGTGTCAGACCGAGTCGGTTGTCGGGGATGTTTCGGTAAGTTAAAACCTTTCCGAATACGACCGAAATATTATTCTCTATTTGCTAAGTTTAAGTGCTCGTACAACTAGCGATAGTCACCTTTGCCACGACCTTTTCACGAATGTGTATCGTCGATTTGGCGATGTTTTAATAGACTCGGCCTATAAAGCTCGACCCCTGCCAGGTAAGCCACGTCTCGAGCACCTGTGTTTGATGTTGGCATGTTATCGGATTAGGCAATAGTTTGTCCTGTAATGCCATATTAACGCGTGGATCGACCGGTACATTACGCACAGTTGCTGAATGTGGTTAGACCTGCCAGTGTAAACTACCCGAGGCTATTACGATATACAACTTTGTTTACCATACGACGTACTAAGAACCTGAAGCTTTACTCGTAGCAAATATAATAAGTGTGTCTGTTTGCTTTAATGATAGTATGGCGTGCATGTATGGTTAAGTTGTGGTAGTTCTTATCATAAAACACGTATCGTATCAATGGTACCATGATACAATTTATCAATATTACCAAGATACTTGTATCAGATTTACAATTATTTGTAATTGCTATTTTTTTTAATGCTTCATGGCAAAGGGATACATATATTAGCTTAACCGTGACTACACAAATGTGAGTGTTATGAAATCGTTAGGCATAATGCAGCAGCAACAAAGGCAACAACAGCAGCAGCGATATGTGATGACGATGATGATAATGATGATGATGCACGATCATGATACATGATGATGTTGATGATAATAATGACGATGATGATGATGATGATGATCGTACAGGTAATAATGATGATGATAATCATGATCATACAGGTAATGATGATGCCGTTGATGATGATCGCACAGATAAAGATGATGATGATGACAAAGAACAGCATATATTACCAAGGGGACAAATTGAATATACTGTCCAAAGCATCCGTAGTCTAACATGAAGCGCGTTGAATCACAGTCCACTATCATCTGAGTACGAACATCAGCGTGGACACATCTGAAGGGTGTTTCACCTTTGACATCGCTTCATTACCGTCGGAGGTCGCTCGGCCCATTTAGCCTATCATGTGCACGAAAGTGGCCGTAAATCATCAATCATCATCTATTAAGGTCAGGACACTTTTACCACGTATTTGATGACGTGCTCCAAGACAGAATAAATGGAAAAAGTTTGATAAAAACAGATAAATACGTTAAAACTATGTAAAGCTATCTGGTCATTAGCATTATTCTAGATGGAATAATGTACACAAAATATTGGAGGGAGTTCATTCGGAAGAATGGTAAAATAGAATTCACTTATATATGCTCTGTTTGTTTGTTTGTTTGTTTGTTTGTTTGTTTGTTTGTTTGTTTTTAGATGTACGTATAAGGAATGTGTATATACATGTATGAATTTATGTATGTGTATATGTATATATGCATGCACGTATATATGCATGCATGCGTGGTATTGCACTGTGTGTATATGTGTTTGTGCGTGTTTGTGCGTGCGTGTGTGAGTGTGTGTAAGACAGAGAGAGACATACATACATATATACATACATACAGACATAGCTACAAACAGACAGGGAGAGTGTGTATTTGCGTGTATATGTGTGAGAGAGAATATGTGTGTGTTTATGTGCGTGTATGTATATATATGTGTGTGTGTGTGTGTGTGTATATATATTTGTGTATTTGAAGAGAGAGAGAGAGAGAGAGAGAGAGAGAGAGAGAGAGAGAGAGTCAATATAGCCTCCAGAGTCTAATCGTCTGTCATCCTCAACTAAATAATCCTTCACTTATTTGTCTATTAACGACTGATAAACGCAGATCATCTTATATATCACCCAAGGTCCATCTTTATTACGTCGACTATGACTGTAGATAAATGTCCTCGTGTCTAATCGATAAACTCATATTTATTTTATGTTAGATAGCAAAAGTTAATTGTTCTCTGCCCGGTACTAAAACGCATAAATGGAGCTTAAACGCTAATGAATAACACGAAGCAAACTTTGCTTAATTTGATGTTTTATGTATATATCCCTAAGTCGGTACTGATATAATAATAATATACAAAATGTATATAGCGCCCTATATAACCTGTAAGAAGGTTACTCTAAGGAACTTCATTGCATGCACAAAAGCACAAGCGTCACCATATGTTTATAAATAATAACAGTAAACCAGCTTTACGTTATCACTGTTGCTGATATTTCATTATTTCAGGATCCCGAATCCATACCTAATTAAGCCCAAATGGATAATAACGCCAGCCATAAAGGGACCTTACAGTCACGGCAGAGTCTGATAACAACATGACGCTAACCAAACAACGAAAATTACAGGGCGCCCTCTTCTGGGCATTGCTTGCTTATTCGCTAGATGCCACTAAAGTGCGATGTCCGCCATCTATCATTCCATGCGTGTGCGAAGGCGACCGTGCGGGAACGAAGATAAAGCGAATGTCCTGCACCGACGCCCCGCTATCGCGCAGCATCAATACCGACATCATGCTGTTCGGCAGCAGCTCTAAGGGCTTCCCGGAACACAACGAAGTCGTCGACAAGCTGTCGCTGATCTACGCCGGTCTCACGTCCATTCCGGCAGGAGGGTTCGGGAAGATCCGGATATTTCACTTGGACCTTCAGGGCAACAACTTCCAGGACCGCATCAGCCCGAAGGGCTTCGCCGGCGTCGGTAAGTACCTCCGATCTTTGAGCCTGGCCTGGAGCAACGTAACGGCGATACATCCGAAGGTCTTCCGTGGGATGGTCGCCCTGAGGAATCTGTCTATCGCCGAGAATCAGATTCGCGAGGTTCCGGGTACCGTCTTCCAACATCTACGGAGCCTACGGAGGCTTTCGTTAGCAGGAAACCCGATCTCTCACCTACCTGGGACGCTGTTTCGATACCAGACCACGCTCGAATTACTGGATCTAGGCTACTGTCGTCTTCGCCGCCTGCCGTGGACGTTATTTATCGGCCTCTGGAACCTTAGGGTACTCGACCTACGAGGTAACCGACTCTCGTACCTCGAGTCGTACACATTCATCGATCTGACCATGCTTCACACGCTACTGCTCAGTCACAATCCAATTCGTCGACTGCCGACCGACGTGTTCCATGGCTTGCCTCATCTGACGGTGCTCCGACTGGATGAAAGCCGCATCCAGAGCGTCGCTCGTGACGCGTTCCGCGACCTCGTCGAGCTGCGATCCCTGGATCTGGGCGACAACGCCATAGCGTTCCTCGCCGACGGTACGCTAGCGCTTCCCGGCCTCGAACGGCTGCATCTCGACGGAAACGAGCTGACCGAGTTCCCTATGGACGTACGCCTGATGCCGCGGCTTAGATCGCTGGACGTCTCCTATAACCGGATCGTGACGGTAGATCGCTGCCTCTATCCGTACCTCCGGCGTTTGGACTTCTTCAATCTGCAGGAGAATCATCTGGTCTGCGACTGCGGCTTGTTGTGGCTGCGAGCGCTTCGAGCCGAGATGGAGACCAGATGGCGCCAGAAGACGGCTGGTGTCTATCACAGCAGCGTCCCGTTGTTATCCGGACGTTGTGTGGCTCCGGAGAGACTTCGAGACGTCGGAGCGACCAGTTGGCTGGACTTCGACTGTCTCCAGACTGGTCAGTACAGCGATCTGTTACATTCCGTCGGCGGGACAACCGGAGTCCAGCTGAACGTCACTGATCTGCTGGCCAATGGAGGCGACGGATGCGGCATCCGGTCTGATCTGCACGACAAACGCATTAATCACCGGCGACGGAAGTTGCGTCATTTGGCCTACTTATCACGTGACTTACACTACATGCGTCGATCGCCGACCTGAGGGGGCCTTCTGTCGGGATTTGTCTTTTATGACGCTCCTTGTGTCTCTGAGGCGGACAACACGTTTGCGGTATTTTGTCCTTCCAGCCATTATTGAGTACTGACTCCGTGCTATATCCCACCAAATGACATGTCCTGGTCTGTCTCCCTAAAACTAGATTTCCGGTTAGAATACCGTTCGTTTATGGCATAACAATAAATTGCTTTTATTGTGCGCCTATTCCCGTCTCCGGCGTATTATGACGGTACATTACCAATTATAGATCTATTACCAAACACTGGCATCCTAGACGTCGCAGACCTTTCAAAAAAGGGCAAAGGGACACGTTCTTTGGCATCAATACTGAAGCCATCGGAGAGAATATGTAGATCAGGCGACCCGATATGAACTTACTTCTGGGAAATCAGACAACCGTCGATCAGACATGAAAATGGCGATGTCACAATCTTTATTGGACAGAATTCTCTCCAAACTAAAGTACAGACGAAACACTAGCTTAATGATATGTTATTATTGGCAGTTTGTAATCTTGAAAAGTCTCTTTGATACTAGATTTCACAGTCATGATTGTTTACGACAATAACACAAATATTTAACTTTTAAAATGATCTTTGTCTTGCAAAAGTGCGCTATAAATTGTGTTCTGATGTCCGTATATCTGATCGACGGATGTGTGTACAAATAGTTTTTAAATAAACTTAAAAACAATATAGCAATATAATATTATGGAAGAAACTGTGTCATGGGTATATCTGTCAACTATATATTAACATGTATATATAGATGGATGGATAAATGAATGGATAGATAGATATATTGATTGATTGATTGATTGATTGATTAAATAATTAATGGTTGGATGGATGGATCGATCGATCGATCGATCGATAATCAATAGTTATTCAGTCAGTCAATTAATCAGTGTGTTAGTGATCTGATAGCTGAATAAATTAATACATGAAATAATTACATTGGGGTAGATCTAAAGTTGTTCAAATTTTAAACACTCGATGTCAGACTCGATAAATAATATCAGTCACCCCATTAAGTCTACATCATCCTAGACGAGTTACCTAAATTAATACAAACCTCTATACTATATAGGACTGACTATCAGAAAGTTTCAAGAAATGCTATAATTAGAAGTTTAATTTACAAACAAATCAAATAATTTATATTCAAAATAACAATGAAGCATGCCACACCTCAGCGTTATTATTCTAATTGAACTGCCTCAATCTGCATTACGTTATTCTTTATCAGATCGTCCAGGAAGTATTATAATCCTGCTGATCCAGATTTAGCCGTTTGCGTTGTGACAAATGTTGATCCTGAACGATGTCCATTCCACCGTTAGGGTCAAACGTCAAACACATAAAGCTGGTATTACCTTCATTCCGATGTCCAGAAATAGATTATTGGACTGATGTACTGTTCTGGCTGGGTACTGTGTGAGGGGGGGGGGTGTAAATCAAAGAGGAAGTCAATGTAAGGATCATGGAATAATTACATATAACAACTAGGAATACGGTTTGTGTAGGGGTGGGGGTGGGGTGCAATTACTTGCTAAATTAATACATAATGTAACAGATCGGTTTCACGTAGATATCTGATATCAGGATCATGAAGCAGATTAATGGAGGAATCTTAAATATTCGATATTTGGTTTTCAGGAAGGAAAATCCTTCTATCCTTGATTATCTGCATCAGGAGTATTTACGTACGTTCACTTATGTGCTTAATCGCTGTGTCTTTTGACACATACCAGGTTGTCATAATTATTATGATGATAATTGCTATAATTATTATCGTATTATCTTTGCCTGTCATAGGTAAATTTGTCTCCCAAATGTTTTAATTGAATGATCCATTATTTTTATCCATTTATTCTCACTAACGATAGATATCTCCTCATTACTTCGTATCTGTTTTCTCACCCAAAAGATAGTTTTGACGAAAGATGCAATATATTATTTAATTTTCTTTCTAGTTTCTTCGTCCGAGAGATTTGATATTTTGCTCTATCGCAACTTACGACATTTAATATTTCCCAGATCTTCAAATTAAGCATCGATATTAAAACTTGTCTTTTGATAGACACGCAATAATCACAGTTCATTGATTTATTGTATAATAAGTGCATCCCTTCTTCAATTTAGTCTTTCAATCTCTTGTATTTCCTTGTTTGCGTTTTAATGCTAAAAATGGTAGATTTGCTGAATGAACAAACACTTTTCAATCGTTTAAGTAGATAAATATTGCTCAGCCATGGTACAGTGTAGCGTCATAATTAAGTCTATTATTAGGCGGTCTATGTCGAACCGTTATCGCATTAACCGTAGTTTATTTCTCGAAGATTCCATGATGGTCTCAGATTGTGGAGATTAAAAAACGGAGAGTGATATTTCAAGATGCGAAGTTCTTAATCATCTTTAACTTGGCAATTCATTAGAAGCTGCTTCTCTATGAATACTTAATGCACATATACCCTCTATATAGCCGATATATTGTTCGAGTTAAAGGCTCTCACAAAACAATAACTGATCATAGTCTGAACATAAGAGATAGACTCGTCAATAATAACGATTCTACTCCGACGGGAACATCAGTGTGGGCGTCACCCGACAACGAAGATCGTTCTATCTGTCTCCACATCTAATGACAATGATCTGAGATAGAGAGGTCTCTAAAGTATTTAACTCCAAATGATCCAAAATCCGGTTAACTCGAAGCCGATACTTACAACATCACGTCTTGGGGGGTGGGGGGGGGCGATCCATCATCATTGATGACGACAGATGATGAGTTCTAGAAATATTAATTTTACGACCATCATCTAACTGTCACCTCGTTATGTATGAAGCTAGTTTATCCAGGTCGTGATTTACATCATCAATCACGATTTTATACCGAAATATTGGCATTTGTCGATGGAACAATAAAACGGTTGAGGTTATATTAACCATCATCTGGCACCAAACCGTCATTTACGATCTCGTCATAATTTACTTTATGATTATTAATAATCTATTGTCAGTTAATTTTATAACGTCTTGAAATAATTTAATATATTCTAGGTTATAAACCGTTTCACTTTATATTATCAGTATTATTAATATTATATTAAAGTAGTGGTAGTAGTAATAGTAGTGATAGTGTTAGTGTTAGTAGTTGTTGTTTTGGTGTTATTATTATTATTATTGTTGTTGTTGTTGTTGTTGTTGTTGTTGTAATTACTGAAGTAATCTTATTATAGAAACAATATAATGAACTAATTAATGATAATAATCTTTTTATTTTCATTAACATAACACACGCACACATACATATATATAGGTTGCATTCAACACAAGATATCCCAAGTAAATGCCGGGGAAATGACGTATTGCTTCATCCGCTCGTAAAATCGAAATAAAATACAATCACTTTTAATGTGAAATTGTTGTGATCGTTATACGTTAGAAGACGATTGATATACGTTAAAACACCGTATTAAAAGATCAGCCACAATATCAGCTAAACTGCTCATTAAAAACAGGTGATCAGTCAGGTAATTCTATTCTGTACTATGTCAATAAAGAACTTCTTTCAGCCAGGTACTGCCCACGATTAATACTTTCTGTTGTTTGGTGTTGCGGAGAAAGCGTATCTGAAGAACAACGGTAACCGATATTCAATACAACAACAATATTAATAATATTAATAACAACAATAATAATACCATATGTCCTCTATTCATATTATAACAGGCAAACTATGATTATTCACAACTTGAGTAATAGACGCCACTCGTTAATAAAAGTAACAGATATGTTAAATATTTACCATTGATTTTAGACAACGCCCACTTCATCTTTATTCTTCGCTTTTACCAAACAACACGCAGCAAGTATACCGAAAATCTGGAAGAAATACAGCGTAATTAATTACGAAATATAATTATTCGGAGACACTAAATTAGAAAATATACGGTACTGTGCCCTAATCGAATTCAGCTTATTTTTATCACAGCGTTATTATAACGTTACTATAACGAGTGCCTTAAAATATCCCAACAGTACCAACATCGGATGATAGAAGCATTATAGTATTACCTCGACACACCCAACGCCTATTCCGATACCCAAAGCTATGGTGCTGTATTGATTCAACAGGGTTAATACCGATGTGTAGCAATCCTGTGGGTAAAGTAACATTGACAATTATATAAGTAGTGTAGGCGCTCGTGACGGTCTTTCTGCTATCTATCCCACAAACGATAAAATGGTATTAGCTATGTCTGTATTGAAGTTATTTCGGATCTCCCGTAAAACGGAATGCTATTAATTTTTATCTTCAATTGACACTACTTTTCCTCACCTGTTTACCTGCAAAATGCATGCATTTGCCGCACCTGAACCCGATTTATTAAAACAATAATATATACATATGATTATAAATACTCACGCCAACGTTTGTGCTTGCTGCAGATGCCGTTGTTAAGCAAGCTCCTACATCGACGAATGTTATACTTGTGAGAGACGAGGGCCAGCTGCTGGGATTGGTCATTTTACAGCACGAGAGTGGAACCACGGCGCTAGTCACCGACACCACGGAGCCACCAGACATGTAGCTGTAGGAGCGAGCCCAGTTACTGGCTGATGAGGTAAAGTCAGTGTATGCAGTCACACCGCAACACTCCAGCTGTAATTAAGATAGAGACCAGATGACTGCCTGCTTATTGGATCAAAACTTCCTGATATTCCTTCGGATAATGCGGAGTTTGTTTGTGACATATATACTGTGATGTTTGCTTAATTCGAACAGAAAGCCATAAATCATACGATAACATTATTGTGACGCTTAACTTTTTCCATAATTATACGAATTCGAAAGAATCGAAATGAACGTTTTGGCTTAAATCCGTTATAAACAATAACACCAATTACATTAATTGACTTATACTCAACAATTATACATGTTTAATGTTTAGTGGTTTAGACATCTGTTCGGTAGTTTTCAGATACATATGGAACTGGTTTCGTACATAGCGTGTATAGAGGGAGACTTACCATAATTTGGGCAAAATCAATGGCATCAGATACACCAGATGTATCCGATGATAAAGCCAATACACCACTACTTAAGGTTGCACCTAAAATAAATAAACGCACAATTACATCTTGGTTATTTGTGGAAATGGTTATCAACGATTTATAAACGTGTATACTTTACGATGGCGTTTTTTAATGAAATCTATAGAAATAAATATTAATATATAATAGAAAGCGTCATTGTCGGCAAAAAAATATAGTGTATATTTACCTGTGTAATAATTTGAGACGAGCGCCAGTAACCAGGTTTGCAGGTAAGCCTTGACCTGCAACAAAAATAATAATTTTATTATTAATATATTCTCGTTATGACTGGGTAATATTGGGATGGTTATACTCGCATATAAAGATAAATAATTTGTTGTTGTTATCTCCGTATTTACGCTCAAACTTACGTCATCTCCGTAATAGTAGCATAGAACTCCAGCGGCGACTTCAATAGAGAGAATGATGAAGACTAATGTTGCATACTGAAATTAATAGAATATAATAAGAAAATGTCCGGGAAACACATTTAGAACATCACTAAAACTAAAATATAACATGAATAGAGTTGAAAGTAAAACTTTACAAACTCATAATCTGTAGAAAAGATTTACACTTGTTAATATATTTCCATTTTATGTATTGTTTGCTTTCTACAATAGTCACTCATATAGAACTTTATGACTTACAATATACAAAAGACATTTGCTTTCCCGTATTCCTCCACATAGACCACAGAATCCTATAAAAAAAACTCCTGCTCCGGCGGCGATCAACATATAAGCTCCATTCTCTAAGTATGAAGTAGAATTGAGAACACTGGCCACGTCATAGTTAGAGGACCCTGGAATGTTTCCGATGATGCCAAGTAGGTAACTTTTGTCCACAATAAGGAATATTCCGAGTGCCAAGGCGGCAAGTCCAAGTAGCTAGAAAAAGAAAAAAAGATTTAAATTTTCATCTAACAGAAACATTATGTCTAGAAAGTCTTGAAGAACGTTCGCAGCTTTGCCTAAAGTGTACTGGTATTCTTCCATTGCAACCTGGTAGCATCAGTGACGACGTTTCGTGTGCTTGTCCTAATGAATCATACCCACCTGATAACACATTAAGAATATCGCACCTCATAAAATCCACATATTGTTGGGATATTTGTTTAACATCGGAGATAAGTTCACTTTCTGGAGCAATAAGGTGATTAGACGAAAATCCAAAGGGCAGATACAATATTGGGATTTTATGCTGGAGATCAGAAGGTTTGTAGAGTAGTGAGTTGCCAGCTAATGACCTAAACCACTAACAATATTGTTTTACTAAGAAATTATAAATCTTTCAACCCGAAAACTCCAGTCATCCAGTCACATACTATTTTAGGTACCAGAGTCTCGGCTCAAGTCATATGGTGATTGTATGTTTAACATAGCAGCCATAATTTTGTGTAATAGGTTGCATGAGGAGATTAGAAGTGCGTCGTTTCTTGAAAGGTTTAATCTGTTTCAGAAACTTGATTCTTCTAGCTTGCTTTCAATTATTATTATTATTACCATTATAATACTATATTAAATTTATTATTTATCACACTACTAGACCAATACAATTGGCATTATTCGGTTATAAACAATCGCGACACCTTATAGTGTGGACGGTTCCTCGTGGTTACAGTAAATAAATAAAACAGGTGCAGGCAACCATTGACAACTATTGCCTATATTTATCACATATTATGCCAAAACAATAAGCTAATTGCTACTTTTCAAGAATGATAAAATAAATCGTTTGAAGGGAACAAAACTCAACTTCCAAATGACGTCATACTTAATTTCTAAATGTCCGAACTTTATGAGCGTTTTAATCTACACAAAAGTCATTAACGATAATAACAGTTACAAATAGATGTACGCTTCCTTTTTTAAAGTAAACAAACTCATAATGCAAAGATTACTAATAATTACAAAATACTTCTTATGAATAAATACTTCTTTTCGTTATGTCATGTCATTTACATAGCATTAGAATGATATTTTTGAAAAGTCAGTAAATAGCTTTATCGGTAAATGATAAATCACGACTCGGACCTGTTATCGTAATATGGTCAATACAGTTTTATCTATTCAGTTATCTGTAAACCTGAAATTGACAATATTTATATAGACAGAATACGTTTATATATACTCACAAAAAACACCACGTTGAAGATGATCAATATCAACTTTGACACCGCTTTTGAGCAACACATGTTGGCTGTCGTTCGTCAATGATCAAAATATAAGAAAAAAGAGTCGAAGTTCCAACGATAATAATAATAATATTGATATCTCTTTAGTTATCCAACGCTTTCAAATGCTTCTTTGGTTTGTACAGACACAGTTGCTGCGACAGACATATATAACTTCTTCGTCGCAGTTGTTTATCACACCAACAAAATCGTGAAGGGACTTGTCCAATGACGTCTTCGTTGGTAAGGCTCCGAACGGCTTATAACCTGCGTATGAAGTCGAAACTGCGAAAACACAGTCTCGGTTGCTGCCAAGAGTTAAATCCTTTGTCAAAACACGTCGACCAGATGTAATGTTGTTTATTTTATGGCCACTGTCCACGACACGTAATCGCTCAGTCCAGTTAACAATAGGACAATAGCTTTAATGGCACTTACCTGATCTGACCGGAAAGTAATTCATTCGACTTTTATTTGAGACCAGTTCGGACGAGAAGACAACGCCACCTACCGATTAATTATCAATTCCAAATTAGGCGCAATTTACGCATTGATGGATGACGTCAGTAATGATCATTTATAACATTATACGAGTGATAATCTGTCAATATTTCGGTCAGGGCCGAAGTGTGAACTCCTTAGAGTGACTTGGTGTTGGTATAAAGTCTGGCGCAGCAACCTTTTCGTGTTTTTATACGTTAATGGATTCCATTTATGTTAATTTATTATTTGTACTAGACCGCGTCGCTGGCTTGGTCCAGCTGAGACTATTCCAATCATAAACCAATAACATTAATTAAACTGTTTGCTGGTATATACTATGAATCCAGGTCAAAACTCCCTCCAGTCTTAACCCGCTCCAGTCAAAACACCTACGATAAATAGTCACTGAAGAGATTAATGTAATTGGGAAGCCTTGGAAAAATCTTTAAATAATAAAATACTAGAATGAAAGAAACTGATAGTAATTAGCAATATTTATAACGGACTCACTCAGCAGATTATGTTTGCGACTGATGAGGAACTAACGCATCTGGATCGTTCGGATGTCTGGTGCATGTGAGAAAATTTAACTCCGCTCCAGTTCCATCAGCTGTATGTCATTCGTGCACCACGCTGAGATTCGTCAATCAGCCGTGGGGGTTTTGACAGGTTACCATATATTATATATAATAATAATTACAAAACTTCTATTGCGCTAATATCCTCGAAAATAATCGAGTACAGGGGTTTGGTTGGCAAACTCATAGTCCAGGTACAATATAACGCTTTAAGTCATTTCGGACTACTTCAAATTCGCGTTTATGTCATTATGTCCGACGTTACGTCACTCAGCTACGTCACCTACGTCATAATAATAGGACTTGAAATAAACAAATTAAGAATAAAGAATAAAAGAAGCTAAAAGCCACTGAACAAATTGAATAAAAACACATTAAAAACATAAAAAATAAATACAATAAAATATTTAAATAGAAAGGAATTGTTATGGCACTACATCCGGTTTGCACCAAAAACTGAGTTACGTCACAGTTTTTGGAACTAATTAATGCCATTAAGCGGAATATGTCTTTGTTGACAAATAAAATCCAGTTGACATTTTATTAAACGATCAACGTTCAGTAACAGACTTTTCTATAATAATGTGACTCCTTATTTTACTAGACCTATCATTATATCATACAATTGATCGTCCATAATTCTGTGTTTAGGAAAGTGACTTGATCAATGTACTTCTCTTAAATGATCAACCAAGCATGATGTACATTTAACAGGTATGTATACCGTTGCCACGGGCTCTCAATCTATAAGGTTATTGGTGTTACCTCTCTGTATATTGTATCACGACAATATAGTAATGCTATAATTATGTCTATTATGTACCGTGAATGGAGGAATAAAAGAATTTGCTTACGTGCATTTAACAAATACGCCGCGCCTCCGTGGTCTAACGGTAGCGTGTTGGATCACAGATCACTGCCACCTGTGTTCGAATCTCGGCGTGGTCATATCTGAAGGGTGTTTCATCTGTGACTTCGCTTCATTACCGTCGAGGTCGCTCGGCCAATTTAGCCTAACGTGTGCGCAAAAGTGGCCGTAAAACATTAAACATTATCATCATCATCATCAACTTAACAAATATTCTTGTTTTGTTCGACACATCCGTCTACCAGCAAGACGAAATTCCTATCAGAACGTTTTATTTATTATTATTTTAAAAGCTAATGATTAGCATTTGTTTAAATATTTGCATCGACGTCCGTCAAATTATAATAACAAATAAATTGCTCGATGCCAGTAAAAACATGCCTTTTCATGCGGAGTGTTCCTACTCGAATAAGGATTAACCCGATTTAGTTAGACGTGTTTGTGTATATAAGGTAGAATCATCTTATAGATTTGACTTTGATAAAACAACTGATTACAACGAAAACAATTAGATAACTGTAAATGTTTGCGTAGAAAAATTAGCGAAGATAAACTTAATTATAATTGTTATGATTCTCCTTAGACAGCTCTTATTGTCTATTCGTTCGTTTTTCTGGCTAAAATTGCGATTAAAGAACAGGAAGCTAAAATGGCGTCTATACCTACCGAACAAAATGAAGACAAATAAGGCTACGAAGTTGCCGAATTAGATTCTCCATACGCCGTTTGGCACTCTGTAACTATAGCATTTAATGTGGAAGACGAAGTATCTTATCATTGAAAAATCATCGTCGTAAATAAAAAGTTTATGATAGGATGAAAGTTTACAATATTAATATAATTAATATAAATTCGCCTCAATACATATAATACTAATCGTTGTGCCAATGGTTATTTTAAGGTACTGGTTTAGAAGACTTAATAACGATGTGTAGAAATTGCATGCACTTCAAACGATCAAGTGCTGAAAGGATGACAGTTTGGCTTTTAGTTCTAAATGAACAATTGTGAATTAGAAGACAACTGACGTACAAAATTACTCACGGAAAGATTTCTAATTGTTGTAGATGGTGTTGAGAAATAAACATTAACCTCGACAAAATCAAGGTCAAACAGAACAGACGGCCAAGTAATCGGATATATTATCTTATAACAAGAAACACGAACCACCATGTTGTTTACTGTTATGGCAGAACCACACACACATACACGCACGCACACACGCACACACACACACAAACACACACACGCATAGATAGTAATTTCAAGACGGCGACGAGTTGACGGATTGTGTTGATTACCTCCCATAAAATGACTGGAATATTTAGTTATTTTCGGCTTTAGAAATACACCAAAGTATGGATATTATACGTGAATGACAATAGACTTGGAATATTTACATGGAACAGCAAAGCATTGTCTCATTAGTACATAATTGTTGAAATATATAGAATTCTGTGTGATATGGATTGTATATATGGTCGGAGCCATTGAACCGTGTATGGTGTACATCGGGTTCTCTGTGATCTTTGTGTACTATTGACTGGTAAAATAAACTGCAAATATGCCACCAAAAACGAGAAACTAGACATCCCCGAAGGTGTCCCATCGGGTATATATATATGTTTGTATCAATTAAAGCGGACACTGCTGCCACTTCACTGAGAGCGGATCGCCTAGAGGCCAGAGTTGATGACTTGGAGGAATCTCGGGATTCAGGTCTGGCAGAGAAGGTAGCAGAGCTATCTAATACCGTGAACATATTGTTAGCCAGATTGGCTAAATATGAGAAAATCAACTGATCATTTAACTGACCAACTGTATTCAAGCTGTCAGTGATGCACTAAACATGGCTCGAACCATCTCTGAGCTGGCACACGCAAATCATCTCATGTACGCCTCGGTGACGGAGATAACTGCAAGCAGAACTTTGATTCGGATGGAGATCATGCTGTAGGGTTACACATGTTGGAATACATGATCGACAACACAATAGTACCACCCGTGTTCGAATCTCAGCGTGGGCATATCTGAAGGTTGTTTCATCTTTGACTTCGCTTCATTACCGTTGGAGGTCGTTTGGCCCATTTAGCCCAGCACATGCACAAAAGTGGCCGTAAAACACCAATCATCGATCATTGATCGATCGACAACACAATAGACAGCACCATACTTATTGTAGCCCGTCATTGTACCGCCGACTTCAAATACATTGGAAAGGGCCGAATGGAAAACGTAGTAAAAGTCTGTTGTAAGAAAGCCCCCACCGATTGATGGAATAACTTGTAGGACAATTCAAAATTCGAAGTATGTAAGCATCATTTTCATTATAGTGCAACACATTTATCTTTGTTATTAGCACTACATACATTATACAATCCGTCACGAAATGCAAATGCACACGATTTTCCGTGTATTAACACTTAATTACAGATTATTTATGCACCTATTAAGATTAATGTTAATACGAATATAATCTATACGTATATGTATGGTAAGTGACAATGCAGTAACTTAGTCCAAATAGCAGTGCGGCAAAATTGTACTAATGAATAAGTACACATATATGAAGTTATTTGATGTTATATTCTACTGTTATAATATTGGACAATTGCAATTACATGTTATAGGAATATCAAGCTAAATAACTGGTAATAATTATAAATATGTGTTTTCATTGAATAGTTATATTTACTATAATGTTTCTACATTTTAAATACAACTGTAAATTTTGGCATTTATATCCTATAAATTATTATGAAAACTAGCGAAATTCAATAATAACACAGTTTATTTATAATACATGTAGCATCATATTCCAATTATATATATATTGTATATTCTGGCAACGAGGCCATTCCATCCTTTGTACAATGTAAACATCTACATAAATTCTGCCAGTGGCTTTCCTTGATACCTGAAATGTTTGTATATGAATGCATTGATCAGCTGATTTGTACTTGGGATAGAGCAACTACCTGAGATAAATATACTTATAACACGTATGTGCAAATTAACATACTGATCGACAGTCATTCAACTATTGTTTATGACTTAAGTAACTATTACACTATACAATGCATTACGCATAAACGGGTATATGGTATACTTTGGGAGTTGAATACATGCTAACAGAAGAATATGTTGCCATTGAGTAATTGTTTGAGGGCAATTAAAAACTTTATTTCTGGTTGGAACATGACTGAAGCTGTGATTGATGATAATGATCAAGATAGACTTGAACAATGGGGTGAACTCTTTAATAGAGATTGTATACATCTTGATGTCGATGATTTGAAGGGTGTGATTTGAAGCAATGATAATATGTTTCATATTGATGGCTACAACTCAGTATGTCGTAATCGAACCAAACCCCAAAGGGGGGGGGGAGTAGGCATATATATAAAATCTAATGTACATTATTTATTGAGGACTAATCTAGGCCTAAATATCGAGGGAGAATTTGAGAGTATTTTTATTGAAAGAAAATACAATAATCATAGATTTATCTTTGGAGAGATCTACCGAGTTCCTGGTACAAACGGAAGTACATCTATTGAATGCTATAATCATATTTTGGAACAATTAGAATCCGAGAAATTTGACGTGTACTTGGGCACAGACCAAAATTTTGAATATGCTAAAATAACACAAGCAAACCGACAACCAAATTATTTGAAACATGTTTTTCCAAAGGTTATCTCCCAACAATAATTGTCATTGAATGTTAGTAAAACGAACTATATATTACTCAGAAACAAAAAACATGGAGCTAAATGTCAAAATTATTAATTACTGATCAATGGAGAAGAATTAGTTTTGTTCTCAAAAACGAAATTCCTAGGTATTGTATTTGATGAACACATTGAAGAGAAAGAACAGATCGATGTATGTAAAAGAAATATTTCAAGTGGTAATTATATTCTAAAAAGTCTGATATACTACCTACTTCATTATTAACGAGCATATATCATAGCATGATACACCCTTATCTATCTTACGGAATAATGCTTTGGGGTTCAGCATCTAAACAACAGCTGCATAAAATTGAAGTGTTACCAAAAAAGCCATTCGAAATCTACACAAGACTAGGTACAACGAACACAGAATGCCATTATTTCACACGAGTAAAATATTTATTAAAAAAAAAAGATTTATACAAATTACAACTATTGATATTCATATATGGGTAAAGGTAATAGTGTATTAGCATGAGCTAGAAATGTTATTATTTTAATGTAGTTGATTGATTAGTAAGTTATCTTTTGTTGTTTATTTATTTATTTCACGTTCTATTATTATCACGTAGGTTACTCAGTTAAGTGAGGTTATATCGGACGTAATGGCGTTCGCTGAACTAAAATTTACTCTAGAAAACCGACGTAAAGGCGAATTTGAATTTAGCCGAAATGAAATAATGCCGTCTATTAATGTATTTATCCTATTCCTATTGTTGCTAGATCTAATATATAGATTTTTAAATGCCAAGATATCAGTAAAGCGATATATTCCGTGGAACTGTCTAGAACATGCTGCAATATAAGCGAAATAATGACTGGTGAGCGATGGTGAAGGTAGATGAATCTAATGCATCAGTATGCTGCTGTCCGACCATCGAGTCTGTCGCTAATGTAAGTGAGATTGGAGGGAAGAGAGACCAAACATCAATGGGAGAAAGCAGCCACCGGATTGGTCTGATGAGAAAATACTAATAGTCTTAACAATGTGAAACATGTATGGTAGATGAGCATAGGATTGCATGTCAGCATTCAAATATCAGTAAGTAATACAAATGATCAAATGTTTTTTTTCAGTGTACGCTACTTTGTGCGAGGGCCTTCTGAGCACATGGCTTTGTTAAAATGTTCAATTTGGATGCTGTATGAGTTAATAAATGACTGAAAAGCATGTCGTTGCTCAGGGAGTTCCATATCGATGGGACTTGATGCACTGGGAGCAGGGACGAGAACTTATTTTCGCGGTATTTGTCGGAATATATGGTCAGGATGTTTTTGTTTGTTTGTTCTGGTCATGCGCACTAAGATAGGTTCGAAAAGAGCGGGGATGTGTGTTATGTTTGTAGTCGTGGGCGAACAGTGCATTTTGTAATTGATAAAGATCTCGAATTCTTTAGTATATTGTTATGTCTAAAAAGTGGATCTGTATGTGAGTTATAGACTTTGTTATTAATTATCCGAATGGCTCTCTTCTTGATAGATTCAAGTTTATTAATATAGATTGATGATCCCCATGATTGGATGCCATACATCAGGTGACTTTGTACCAAAGAGAAATAAAGTGATTTGAGGATATCGGGAGGTAATATGTGTTTGACTCAGTTCAATGCAAAGAGCGATCGTGATATTTTAGACTTTAGCGTATTTACGTGATATTTCTATATTAAGTTTTGATCCATATAAATGCCAGGAAATTTTCTTGCTTTTTCTGGTTGATCATTCCCAATTCGAATTAGGTTAGTGTCATTCAGTGTAATTGCCGTATTTTGCGGGATGTTTGGTATTTTGATAGATTGGCTGAAAACGCATAGTTTGTCTTTTTTTACGTTTAGTGATAATCTATTTGCACAAAACCAGTCGTTTAGTTTAAACAATTCATTGTTGATTGTGTAGTATAGAACTATGAGATTTGCGTGTGACATATATAAGGTGCTGTTATCAACAAAGGAAAGTAGGGATAGATCAGTGCAATATGTAATGTAATTGATGCAGACAAGGAAAATAATTCGTCCCAAAATAGATCCCTGTGGAACACCGCAGATTACTTTTAATATTAGAGACCGAATCTGATTGAATTCCGTGTATAGGATCGGAGAGATAACTATTGAACAAATTATTAAGTGTGCCTCGGATTCCGTAAACATTTAATTTTGATAAAAGCGTTTTATGGTTAATAGTGTCAAAGGCGTTAGATAAGTCAAAAAACAACCTTAATGTTATTACCGTACTTGAGGAGGTGCATGATTGGGTATATTGCTGAATGTTTTCTTCTAAAGCCATATTGGTGAGCATCATTAGTTTATAGAAAATGAACTAGTTTCTTCCAATTTCTTCCAATAATTTTGAATATGCTGGAAGGATGCTAATAAGTATATAATTACTGAAGAGGTTATTGTTTCCTGATTTAACTAGTTATATTTGATCAGGAGCAATTCCAGACTCGAAAGAAAGGTTGAAGGTGGTCTGATGTGTTCCAAATGTTTTTTTTGACAAGTTTAGTATAAATATTATCATGTCCCACGTTAGTTTTGGCTTTGAGAGAGTTGCATGTATTAATGAGTTCTAATGGGTGAACAGGTTACACAAAGAAAGTTTTCTGGCACCGGGAATTCAGATTGAGATAACGTGGAAAGCTTTTCTGAGATGGGAGAACTGACTCGCTGGTGGTGTGCCCTATGTTGGCCAAGAAGGTATGGAAAGTATTAGCAATTTTATCTCGGTGCGTTATGACCACATTGCCCGAGATAAATTCAGTAGGCGTTGAAGATATTTTAGAACCATTGGATATAAGGGTCTTCAAAAGTGACCAGGTTTAAAAACAAATATTTAAATTTTACTTCAGATAATTTCTATAGTATTGAAATTTAGCTTGTCGCTTAATTCGTAGGAAAGTCTTACAGAATAATTTACATTTCAAGATGTTATCAATTGTTGGCGTATTTGATTTTGTCGGTATAATTTGACCTTTGTTTGGCAGATTTCCAAATTCCCTGTAATCCAAGGTTCACGTTTTATTTGGTTTAGATTATATGGATGAGGTAATACTTGAAAAGTGGCTTTAGACAATAGATAATTAAGTGGTGGTGTATTGGGACGATACACTATGGCAATAATAATGGGTTTGTTGTCTATGAGGGCGTTTCCAATTTCGACAAATAGGGATTCATAAACATGGGAAATAAATACTGAAGCATCTTGTCTCACGGTATATTGTAGTTGATCGTTTATATATAGTGGAAGTTGAACTTGTCCGCATAACACTGAAATGAATCATGGTCCCTCCCATTTTTTATCTAAAGAAAATGAACAATGGAACCTAATCATCTTTTCCCCTCCCGTCTTTCCACACCAGTTTGACTCAGTAATCGACCAAAACCTCCAACTGGTCTTCCATTTAAAAATAAGCTCATATTCCAGTTGCGCCGATTGCAAGATTTGAAAGTGGAAAAACATCTACAACAGTAAGTAATTTCCTCACAATAAATTTGAATGATTGTTGTACCCTGTGGGGGTTTCTTCTTGCTCTCTTTTAATATTTTCATGCATTGTGTTCTGTTATGTTATTTTATTTTTGTATTACTGTTCATTGCTGACTGCAGTTATGATAGTTCTCTGTATGTGTAAAATGTAAATGGCTGGTATGCAAGATTATTTTCTGACATCAGTTTTCTTGTTCAGCGCACCAGTTGGATGATTGACAGCACATCTGAGGTGCTTTCAACTCTCATTCTCAGGCGGTGAAACCTTCTTGCAGCTACCAAGGCAGTTAAACTACCAAGAGGATTTTAATGCACCAACCAAGTTATCATTGATCTGGAGAACGTAAGGAGCAGAGAAAAACTTGAGCTCAAGATTAATGTGAAATAGGTGCAGCTCCTTTCCAGTGGAGAAAACATCAGTGACACTGAAAGTAAAAGATCCACCAAGGAGGTCGTTGATAAATACATGACCCTAAACTGCCACAGGAGCAGAGTTCCCAACAGAGTTGTATTTTACAGCTCCATGTTCTCAGTTACAAGTGCCCCACCTTCTGCAAGTACCAGTCAACCTTTACCACCATCTGACAACCAGATCCCCAAGAAATAATTACAACATTTACAACAGGAAAGGGACCTTCTGCTTCAGTGCACCATGTCTTTGCATCAGGACATTCAAACTCTTCAGTATTCTGTGTAGCACGATTCAGTAGAAAATATGAAACTGCTTGACGTGCCAAATACCATCCATGAGTTGGAGCAGGAACATGATCGTCTGAGGGAATATTATAACATTCAGAAAAGAAGAAGTTAGTACAACACATAAAACAGCACACAGAATGAGGCAAGAAGGAGGTTTCTGCAGCAACAGAGAGACAATGATAAATTAAGGACCATACAAAATCAGCTGCAAAGAAATGTTGAGCTATTTAGGAGGGATCTTGAAAGAGAGGGACAACACTGTACACCATTCCGTCTGGAAGCACAACAACTTGCTGAAGAACTGGATATGATGCATGTTGCAGAGACCAGAGTGAGGCATGAAATCAACTGTTTCTCTGATGAAGTACCGAAGACAGTTCTTCAGCTACAGGGAGATAATAATAATAATAATAAAGATAATATATAAGATTTATGTAGCACCCTATATAACTTATAAGAAGGTTACTCTAAGGCGCTTGACAATAAATAATTATATAGATGTAATATTCGGGCAATTAGATGCTCTGCAGTCATCGAGATTGTTGCCAAAAACATGTTCAGTCGACAATTCCTGAACAATGAGTTGCCCTGTCTCTAAACAACAATCACTATTGCATATGAGGGGCAAGTGCTTGCAAAAATCCAGGCAATAGAGAGGAGTTTGAGTTATCAAATTGCACCATGGACACGGATAGCATGTCAAGAGACTCGAAGACGATTGTTAGCCAGCAAATTACTCTTGACACTGGTGAGACTCTAAGTCTAGGTTTCACTCCCGTCACCCCTGAAGATGCTGCTACATTGCTGGAAAGTAGAAGGTTGGTTAGTAAATATATTTAGTAACCATAAATTGAATATTTAAATAATCCATTAACAGGGATTATGATGACATTGTAAAAAGTTTTAGCACTTAACTTCAAAAATAAACACGTCAGCCTTAGATCAACGACCATAAAGTTGTAGCCATTAGTATATTGTCCAACAACATGCCAAACTCTTCCTCCATAAATAACTCAATATTGTCCAATGAGGAAGTTGATATAACCTTTCAGCCAGCTGAGAACTGAATTAACAAATTGATATGTAATATATGTATCGGTATCTAATGAATTTGTCCTTTTATTTCATATATTCAGGTGCTGGTTTATAATAATAGAACATCTCTTACCTAGATCATCGACTTGAAATGCGGTTAAGTGTTCCTTCTGCATGCTCCATCATGGACACAGCGTTGACAGTTGGATCTGGAATATCCCATCACCGTACAGGTATCAGGATCAGTATTATCTTATTAGCCGTACTATTCACTTACTGATCCGACAGGGTTCTACAGCTTGCCATTCTTCATTCCTTATTAATCCCTTCACGTAGTTCTCAAATCCATTGCTTGTTGAAGCATATTCCAAAGTAACACTTAATACACCATAAAACAATTATCAGAGTATTACCAATCTTATATAGGAAATGCAGATAATGTGCTACATTAAACAAATTAAGAAATATTTAACAAATTAGATCCATTAACACATTTCATTTTAATATTCTTCTCTAAATAATATAATTATATTATTATTATTATTATTATTATTATTATTATTATTATTCACTCTAATCTATTATTTGTATAACACAACCTACATAAACTTTTTTTAAACTAGACATCAAAGATTCCTTATAACCTTCATTATTGTTCTCCACCGGATCCTGAACCGACAACATTCACCTAGTTGGACAAAACTATCTTTACCACTCATTAAGATAAAACTATTTTTTGTTGACTTTGTTCTTGTTTGTACTCTTCAGAAGATATAAAGAAGAATTTCAGCAATCAGGATGTTCTCCAGTTAGTATCACTATTTGGTAAGAACCGTGTATCAATCTACTCGTTTGGTTAGCTTTTATAAACTCAAGTAAGTTACTATTGGCTTTCAATTCTTTATTTCCAAGAATTAATAAAATGCTGTAAATTTGGTAATTTCTAAGAAATTGTCCGTCTGTGGATACGGGGCGGCTGCGTTGTCTAGCGGTAGCGTGTTGGATTATAGATCACTAACATTCGTGTTCGAATCTCGGCGTGGACATTTCTGAAGGTTGTTTAATCTTTGACTTCGCTTCATTACCTTTGGACAGCCCATTTAGCCTACAATGTACACAAAAGTGGCCGTAAAACACCAATCATCATCTGCCTGTATATATATATATATATATATATATATATATATATATATATATATATATAATGTGTGTTGTGTGTGGTGTGGTGTGTGTGCGCGGGGGGGATATATATTGTACTATTGCAAGAAAATATCCTATTGAAAATATCCTTTCTTATTATAATTGAACTATCTGTTTATTGCCACAGAAAGGATTGCTTCCCAAATATTTACTACTATCCAATTATTTTATTATAAACATTTAATGTTATATAATAACAAGAAAGTGGATAGTAGCTTCATAATAAGTGTAATCTTATTGTTGTAAAGATTTTTTTCGGAAACCCATAATGATGAGACGCTGAAAGTATCTCTCTCCAGTAGCCAGTTACAGAGAAGTGATACAATGTTGGAGTCAGGGTTAGGAAAAATCAGATTAAAAAATATTTAAGGGAGATTTATTTAATTTAAATTGATTTCTTATTTTTTCATTTTCGTTTCTTTGCCACATTTCTTGCACGTTGTTCGACATATTGCATTCCCTACAACTTTAATCTTATTAAAGTAAAACCACACACAATCCTGTCTTCTTCCAGACATTGTGCAGTTGACAAGTATCAATATATACCGATACATGATAGTGTAATATCCTCAAAGTTGAGGAGTCAGGTTTTGTTTCTGGTATGTATTCAGCATCATATAACTATCAATAGTGAATCTATGTGAATCCCCACCTTGCATGCCCATTCTGGCTAAATACCAAGTGCTTAACATTAACTCAATGATCCCCATAATGCACAGAAAACATGTGACTTCACATGTCAGATCATCTCTAAATACATCCAATTTACCATTCTGAAACAGTGTGGTTTCACTTGACACCTTCTATTGTGTTGATCTCCCAAGATCATCCCAAATATACACTTCTGGGAATTGTCATTGATTATAATGACTTGTTAGACTACGTGGTGTTGAGATCTAATTGTAATTTAATTATAAATATACATGTATGTAAAAATAATTATCTAGCGTAAATAACAATTGGTTTTAAATAACATTTGTTTTTTGTTTTTAATCAATAAAAATAAATGCAATGATCCTAATAATCAAATTAGCCACAAAAATCAATAAAACTTAATACAATAATAAAATTGCATGATTTAAATCACTGCAAAATATTTTTAAATAATTTAAATAACTTTAAAATCGATTTAAATCGAACAACTCTGGTTGAAACACTTTATATTTTCGATAGATATTTAATATCATACTGTAATTCAATGCGTGATAAAAGATGCGCGCGCATCCTCGCGTACGGTTAGGCCGCCAGTCTAAAGATACACCTCACGTATGTGTAGATACTTCGAAGAGATAATCACCGAATCGTCTAAATCATTTGACTTTGGTAGACTTTCTGTGTTCCTATTATAAAAGGGCATTGATTAAGTTAGTGACTTATTGAAAAAAAATAGTATGTGCACCGATTTTAGCAGAAAGTATGAGAATCGTGGCATAGAAAGTTTAGTAAGGAATTCGCTTAAACGAAACCACACCTTTTATCATAACGGTAACGCACACTGACACATTATTACACTTTTGACATTGTGAAGCTCCAATGTTTATTTGGGGGAATATTATCTAGTTTTTAATATTTCATATCTGCATTAGTATCTGACTGGATAACGTGAGTTGTCAGAATGGTTTTCTAATTGACACACATTCACACAGATATTCAGGTGCTATACCGTTGATTTATTTATAAGTAGTTGGTAATATCTTGAAATGGGCACGCTGTCTAAGAGGGAGCTTCTGTAATTTTTGAAGAATTGTGCTGTCATGATCATGTTTTCGAGTATCACCACAACGCAAACGGCACCATTCTTAATTGGCTTAAAGGTCACAGGAACAGTTTTCTAAATTAGTCAAAAAGTCAGTGTTATTTATTCAAATAAATTTCAGTCAGAGATATTTTTACCTAGAAATAAAGTTACAGTGGTTTTGAAACTTGCTTTGCTATCACCTCGCATCCCACAATCTTCGGAAAACTTCGGAATGTGACGTCATGTTTAACAAATATTGACGCCAAACACTCGCCGTGGCCTTGTTTAACCCATGTTACGTCTTCTGTATTGCCTTTGTTAAACGCTTAAATGGTGTATTGTGCCGAAATTAAAATTTCTTCAATGTATTCATGTTCATTGTCACTGGTTATAAACATGGGTGGATAAGAAAAAGAGAAATATGTTGACATTGAAGACGAATTTTCCACATATTCTGGGAATGCCAAAATATTAAAAGTTTCTTCACAAACTGTCGAATTCAAATAAAACCAAGTTTGAATACCTTTTAACTAAATATGTCTTTCCCTGGGAATATGAATTGTGAGATTATTTTTTTAGAACAACTAAGCAACATTGATCAAAACTTCTTTCAAATTTATGAAAACATCAAACCAGAAAATTTTAAACAAACGATGAAAGTATTTTAAAATGTGACATTCTAATATATTGATAGTTTGTTTCTTATTTTCCTCTGGGGCACAGATTTCTCTTAGTGAATGTGACACTAATATGGTTAAATATGTAAATAAAAGACATAAACTGTAAAAGGATTTTATTACATGAGCATAGTGTAAATATTTACATTACATTTCAACTTTCTATAACATGTTCTCATACAATAACTAATTTCCTGTGTTATTAATATAATTCCAGTTTCTTCAATGGCCGTGATGACAAGCTTGACTCGGCAGACTTGGTGACTTCTATGTTCTATGAAGACATGGATTAGTTGAACTTAATCAATCATATCGGGAACAATTCCTGATATTATTCATCGACACAAACAACAAAACATTGTCCTCGTTCACATTGAACTCATTCCATTTATCTGCATATGTCCAATATTTGAACACAATCAGTTAACTGCTGGTGGTCGACTATATTAAATAAAGGATTCGACAAATTTACGTTTTAATTGCGCGTCATGCCTCATTCTTATGAGTATTAAATTCGACAAAGAATATATATATATATATATATATATATATATATATATATATATATATATATATATATAATATTGTCCACTTCCTAGTCATTCAATATTAATATTGGCACGTTTTTATGGCCTAATTGGTAGAGTAGCTAAAATATTGACGTATATTACAGATAAATAAAAATTTAAGAGACAGAACTTCTTAACTTATGTATTAGCTTTAACACATTGACATTACATTTTTCATGTGTATTATTTTCATTTGACTACTCAAATGTATGGAACATTTATACTTTCATGAATAAATATAATTTAAGACGATCTCTGTAACAATGTTTAATGCATTGCTATAATAGGTGTCCTCAGATGTACTCGGTTGAAGATGTAATGATTTAACAAATCTGTTAAATTACGATCCGGTTTTCTATCATTTGTCAACTTTATGTTATCTGGCAATTTCAGAACATCCTGAAAAAAGTTCACTTACCCATTGCTGGCTTCAGTGTTCAAGCCTACCATGTGCACAAAATTGGCCGTAAAACACCAATCATCATCACAATGAATATAACAGTATGCTTTGCTTCTTCCTGTACGTGGCCTATAACAGAAAGTATACAAATATCTGCAGCAACGGAGTGGAGTTGTATATAAGAAACAGGTCCTACACGCATTGTCAAAAATGATGACAAGGTTTATGTTGTAATTTAATTAACCATACTAATGTATTTGCCTTATCAAACTTATAAACCTGTCTGACATGTTGTGCTTTAACTGGCTGCTTATGTACAATGAAACTATATTTATTAAACTAACTGGAACTTTTCCAATAAATGTGATGGATAATAGATGACATATGTATGATGGTTGCCAACTCTTGTATACTTTTATACAAAATTTACTTTCTCAAACATATACGTGTATACGTCGAGTGGCAAAGTGTCATTTATCCCGCCAAAGCATAAATGATAATTTCCCCTCTTTTCCAGTTCATATCATATTATTTACAACATTATGCCAAAAGAATTAGTCATTCTGTACCTGTGAATCACGGTGAATCTTTAGAGACTTGTAATTAGTAGAAACCAACACACGAATGATAATAATGAAGTTGACAAAATGATTAAAGGAGCAGTTCATTTTAAATTTCCAAAACTAATACAAATGTATTCACACAAATTATAAATGACGTCAAACTATGAACACGATTAACTACTTATTAAATAATATTACTCGAAGCACCAGTGAATTCATTGTATAGGAATTTGAAAACAGATTTTGGAAATGAAACTTACTTAAAACAGTTACAAAGCAAGATGATATTTCTTTAACCAAATTTAAAATTTGCAATACCAAACTACCAACAGAGCAAGATTCGAACTCGGGTGGTAGTGAACTGTTGTCCAACGCGCTACCAGTTAGACCACGGAGGCGCCCACTAGCTCAATTAAAAGTTAGGGTATATCTATGTTTATGAAAAGTTAAAATTTTAAATCGAATGGTACGATATATCATGCATTTCATTGTTTATAATATATATATATATATATATATATATATATATATATATGTGTGTGTGTGTGTGTGTGTTGTTTGTGTGTGTTGTTATTTTGTACATTTTGTATGTGCTCCTTGCCTCAATCCATGTCCTATTTCAGGATTACATATTCGTGGATTGAATTGAATTATAACTTGCCTTTGGGCACCAACCGTTTTGAAGCTAGACAAGAGACCGGAAGCTCCTGATTGCTGCCCTCACTGTACGCAAGCTGTTTGTATGATTGGGTTATAGCAACAATAACAGAAACAAGCATCAGCCAAGTATAAATTCGGAACAAAAACATATTTGCGAATATTATAGTATACTTGGTCCAAAAGAAATAGCTAAAGAAAACCTTCCGAAGTTCGTTTTGTACTCTTCTAACACGAAATATCTACCGATGACATAGATTTATGTAAATGAACTGATGAATGTTTCAGTTAGTTTAACTGATGAATGCTTCAGTTAGTTTAACTGCAGTAGGTGTACCATGGGGGAAGATAAGGTCATAAGAATGACTGAACTAGACCATCTGTTATGTGATATGTTCTGTAAACGACCACATTACCTTTGTGCTAGTTGACATCAGAGCACGTGACTTTTCTCCTACCCATTGTACATTATGACATTCGAAGAAGCGGTAATGACTATGATCTAGTAATTTGGAGTATTTCATTATATTTATTATATGATGTATAGTGTGCCAATATAAAAATACCAAAATACAGTGAATTCTTTCAATTTTCAAGCCATCACAGATCATTTTAATATAGAGTTTGTTCAGCATAGAAAATTAAGTCTACTCTTGTCTCGCAGTGCTTTAGATGATTTTGCTATCTAACATCTGCCCACAAAAATACAGGTAACGTTGTTTTTGTATGCACAGAACAGTCACAGAATAAATTGATGCGACTAAGGTTATATACGAAATATTACATGTGATATAATTATGACGTTGGTAATGTTCTATGAAATACGATACGTCATTCTGCCGACAATCATCATCATCATCATCACATATTTTTGCCTTATGTCAAATAAATTGGAGACAATAGACATTATTACATTTCTTATATGTTTACGTTATAATGCACTGTGGTTGCCCAGATCCATTCTGTAAATAAAGCAATGTTTTCTTAAACAAAATAACTCGTTTATTCTGATATGTCGTTAATCTTCACAAGGAAATTACAGATAAACATTAATTTTAAAAGAAAGTAAACCAACTTGTATTTGAGGTGAAGATCGTTTTATCGAACCAACATGAAGATTTTTTACATTGATACAATATCTACCTAAATCCAAATTAAGTTCAATATCTCATGAAACGTAAACATAAATCCGACGAAATCATTTGTCTTCTGGGATTAGGTTTGCCAGATCATGTTTACTTTGTGTCCGTGCAATTTTCATTTGAATATCCAGGGGGCGCTTCCGTGGTCTAGCGATAGCGTGTTGGTCCACAGATGACTACCATCCGTGTTCGAATCTCGGCGTGCGTATATCTGAAGGTTGTTTCATCTTTGACTTCGCTTCATTACATTTGGAGGTCGCTCGGCCCATTTAGCCTACCGTGTGCACATAAGTGGCAGTAAAACACCAATCATCATCATCATCATCATCATCATTTGAATATCCAATGATTAATAATTGACAGTCACAGTATTGTATATGTATAGGATAATCCGAACATTGGCCAGTTTAGCTAAATATTAATATGATAGAATCAGAGTAAATGCTTCATTTGGGTGCAGTGCTAATTCTTATGACTTTGGTACGTATCTTGACTAGTTGTAGAGTTACTACGAAATTTAGCTTGATCACTTAGTATGATGTGTAATTGATATCCTTGTGATCGATGGTCATCTCTTTTGACATACTCATAGTTCCATATTATCACCTCTGTTAGCCAATGTACAACAATAACTTGACTCTGGTATTTGAAAAGTCAGGTAGAATGTTTTTATCATTTTAAAATCCTATTATATTGAGTCTTACCTGATATCTCGCGTGTTCCAATAGCATACTGGTTAGGTTACAATATAGTATATATAGTATACTGTTTGATATATCTTATAATAAACTCACAGATACATAGTACTATTGGTAATCTACAACTCCTGGATGTATATATATATATATATATATATATATATGATAAATGTATTAACATGTAAGAACATGTCACATCTACTACCACCTTAAGAGCATCCACTTTTTAAAAGCATTCTTGACACAAGAAGCATTAGTAACTGTAGTCCATGCCTTGGTTACATCTCCCTTCAGCGAATAGTGCAGCTCGCATAGTGACAAATACTCGAAAATATGATCATATCACCCCAATTCTTCAAAAACTACATTGGCTACCTGTTAGACAGCGTATCCATTTCAAGATTTTATTAATAACCTATAAATCTATCAATGACATGGCACCTGAAAACCTGTATGAACTAGGGTCCATTAGAAAGTTATCCCGTAAACTCAGGTCATCCAGTCAGATACTGTTGCAGGTGTCTGTGTCTCGGCTCAAGTCATATGGTGATTGTGTGTTTAGTGTTGTAGCACCCACTTTGTGGAATGGGTTGCGGACATACAACATACGAACAGGTATCCGGTTAGAATCCCGGCCGTGGCATTATAGTTGGTGAGGGCTTTCATACAACCAGGCAACTGGTAAGGATTTCTCTACCAAATATATTGTAATTTTTATTATTATTAAAAATTAGTTCCCGTGATGAAGCTGTAAATTACAGACCATAAGCGTCCCCCTCATTTGAGGTAGCCAGCTATGTAAGATAACTGCTCTAGGTTGAGCTGAATAAGCGACAGCCTGGGAATTCTTCTTCTTATTATTATTAGTAGTAGTAATAGTAGCAGCAAAGTTAATCTTCTGTTTG
>JAODUP010000032.1:630000-662500 GCA_025642065.1 Paralvinella palmiformis
ACATTTGCACATACGTACATTTGTACATAGGCAAATAAAGGTACTCACGAATATGTAAACCATTCTCTGGTTTTGGTAGTTATATTCAGGTGCATTAGCTGGGATCGATATTCAGAATCGATCAGTTTCTGTTATCCTCACAATGTCAGATAGAGAAGAGATGTTAATAGCTGGATTATGACTTTAGTGTTTACTTTACGTGTTTGTGCATCATATCAATGTAGATACTGATACCAAACAAACATAATCTTTGTCGATATTACATCCACAGAATGTCATCATCTCATTACAGCTCACTGAGATATTTATCATGATATAGTGACTTTATAGGCTTAATGGTGGATTAGAATGTAATAGAATATCATGGCTTTCTTATTATAGTAGTAGTTCTAGTAATAGTAGTAGTAATAATAGTAGTAGTAATAGTAGTAATATTAGTAGTGGTGGTAAAAGTAGTAGCAGTTTTGTTATTGTTGTTGCAGGTGATTGTGATAGTGTTAGTATTGGTGGTAATGCTGGTGGTAAAGAAGTGGTGGTGGTAGTAATAGTAGTAGTAATAGTAGTAGTAGTAATTGTAGCATGAGAGTGAGGAGTAGTAGTAGTAGTAGTAATCGTAGTGATATTAGTCATGTAAGTAGTAGTAACTGTAGTAGAACAGATAGTAGTAGTGGTGGAGGTGATGGTTGGTGGTTTGAATGGTGACAGTAGTAGTAGAACTGTCAATAGGTAGAGGGGGGGTTGATAGTATCCACACCATAGAATTGAGTCTCATAACAATATTGGTATTTAACACACTCATTAAGGTAACAGAATCATTTGTGTTCAAAAACAGTGTTTCCGCATATGAAATTCAAATGTAGTTTAGATGGCACACACACACACACACACACACACACACACACACACACACACACACACACACACACACACACACACACACACACACACACACACACACACACACACCACACACACACACACACACACACACACACAACATATATATATATATATATATATATATATATAACGTTCCTCAGTTTTAAGTAACCTATATAAAGTACCCCTACGACTCTATTTTTCTGGGAACGGATTTACTTTCACTTTAAATCATGTCATCCTAGTTCACTTCGAGTCCCCACCATTCAATTACTGGCATGTTATATTCGTCAAAAATTATTATTGTGTTATATCGTTGTCACTAGAGTAACGAATTATTTGTCTGTAATCGGAACAATACACTTTATGTCAAATTAAATGGAATCAAGTTCAAACGTGTGACAGTTCTATTGAAAAAACTACTGTATGTTTTGTTCTATAATTTAATTTTTAATAACCTTAATAAATCACTAACGGCATTAAATTGTTAGTAATTTCTCTACATTATGATTTGTAGAATTTAATTATCATAATGCCATCGACGTTCAAGTTGACAAAGAGCAGGGTTTGAAAATTAACTTTAGAAAAAAACCTAAGGAACTGGCAAGATTTTAATTTATTTATTTATAGTTTTTGTTCTCAAATAAATTTTTCCTAAAAGCTGGATTCGACAGAAGAGTCTTCTAACTAAAATAAAGTTCTGTGATAAATGCGCTATTCCCCAAATGGCTTGTCATCTTTGTGAAGTAAGTGCATTTCAAGCAGGAAGATACGACAATGTTTAGGTGGCCAAACACGACTCTCAATAACGCTGGTACACAGGTCAAAGGCCATAGGCTGAATAGTGGCCTTTATTTGGCTGAAAATCAAGGAAACAACTTGACAGAGATGGTTCAGTTGATGTGGCATATAGTTTCATTATTAAGACTGAACAATGTCCTCCAATCTCATCATCTGGTTGAGGGTTTTTTCTCTGACTTGGTTTTTCCCTACTGTTTTCTTCTACCACTTACCACTTTGATAACACGCTGATAATGCTCCTCACTTTGTGCTGCTGCCAATAAGTCGGAACTTAGTTTCACACCACGTTGAGCCGAATCATTTATTACGTTGATTGCTCGATCATTGATTAGAGATGTTTTGTTAGGACACAGACTCGGACCAATCAGGAACACCCAGAGACAGGAATCTGGTTTCCAACTTCAGTATGTGGAAAAATAATCGCGATTCCTCAGTCACAAAGTCAGTAAGCTTCGAGCTGATATTGACATCGGCTGGGAATTTTGGCTTTCCCAATGCTACTTCCGAAACGATTATCGGGGAAATGATGCATTGCGTCAGCCCTCAGGCTGTGGAACGAGTTGCCAAACAACATTAAACTCGCAGCAAGTAAAGACATATAAGGTTCTTAAAACCCATTTATTTAAATTGGCGTATTACAGTGAACCCTCGAAATACGAGCTTAATTCGTTCCGAGGAATCACTCGTTATTCGACTTCCTCGCTATTCGATCTTAATCTTCCCATAAGAAAGAATGAAAAACCATTTAATCCGTTCCGGCCCCCCCAAATTAATCAATTAAAAATACATTTCCGTTGAATTACTGAAGGCTCTATGAGATGGAAAGGTTAAATGATAAGTTAAAAGTAAACTAAAATAAACTAAACACTCAGTAAATTTATTATAAAATGATGCTGAAAAAGATAGATTATTGACGTGTAATGAAACAGTGAACATCAACTTACAATGGCTGGAGCAACGAACTGGCATATTGGAGACTAACGAGGGTTAGAGTTTGGGAGGAGAATCCTCTCCAGAGGAGGGAAGCTCGCCTGCTTCCTCTTCCTCGAGTTGCACCTGCAACCAAGGGTTATCTATTGGTGTCAAATCTAATCCGCCACTACTTTTGCCCTTTTCGCAGAACTTGCGCTGGGTCGTGACATGGCAGAGCCAGAACTCGAGCCTGGCTTACTAAAATAATACCCGGCCGACCTCTTTTGAGACATAGCACTTGAATTTTTAAGCCTTTCTTTTTTCAACTTTATGGTATAGTCTTTCTGAGGAGAGGAAATCATCTCTACATTCACGCATAATGAGACTGGTCTCCCCAGTCTGGTTTTGTCTTACGAAATATCCAAGTAATATTACTAATAAACAATCGGATATAAAGAAAAATTGGACTGGTCTCTCCAGAATGGTTTAGTCACGTGAAATAACTTCATATTCTCGTAATAAACAATCAGATATAAAGAAAAACGAGCACACAAAAGGCGACTGGTCTCCCCAGTCTGGTTTTGTATACAGTGTGGTTTTGTCAAACGAAATCACTATATTATGGCACGTAGGATGATACTGTAGTCTTATTTTGTCATAACTACATTCTGAAATGTTGAATAAAATTAGTACGCAAGATGTATTCAATACAATTAGATCTATACGATTTTCTAATCACACACAAAATCTACGGATACAAACTTAGCACGGTACAATCTCATCACGGTACAATCTCAGCACGGACCTGTCCGTGGTAAGTTTGTTTCGCGCATGCGCAATTACGAGAATAAAAACTCCAAACTGAGACCGTGACTCCGGGCTGGCTCACTAACTGCTGACGCGGACCGTTTGAATTGGCCGATACATGTACTCATTTAATTATCGCTCGCTATTCGATATGATGCTCGTTAATCGAGATTTATTATGAATAAATGTTTTGCTCGTACTACGAGTTACACATTAATCGGGACTCACGTTATTCCAGGGTTCACTGTAAACCAGTTTATTATGTATGAAATATATTTGATCCATATCCGCTCAGAATATGCTTTAATGGTGTTTTAAATGTTAAGCGCCTTAGAGCAATTTCAGTTGAGTAAGGTGCTATATAAATATTATTATTATTATTATTATTATTATTATTATTATTATTATTAGTAGTAGTAGTAGTAGTCGTAGAGTGTTAGCGAGATGATTACGTTGAAGCGGTGTTGCTGCTGAATAGTGCAAGTGGTACTAGCTCAGCACTTAGATACCAAAGAATGCCTTCAATACACTTCTACCGATTGTTTAATTAATTTGCTGATACTTTCGAAGCTTTTGGTACATAATCAAATCATTCCAAGTTGCGTCTACACTGCTGCAGCATTGAATCCACCAAGTAGAGTATATCAGTGTCGCAAAGGTGACAAAGTATGTCAGTTTATTTGCCTGATGTTTTATTGTTATCGCTCCAGATAGAAGCTTCTGGATTTGGGTCTCAAACAGGCAGATTTTTAAGCAGTAGATCAATTTGACCATCCATTTGGTCTTGTGCAGGACACCAGGACGTTGAAATGTGGTTGTTGGGTAGTTAGGGTCAAGATATACAGCACACCGCTGTAAAACGTGTGTGTAATCATCATGTTTCAGGTCAACTTGCAAGGCTTCAGCCTGCCATTCACTGCTTAGAAGTTGTGTTTCCACAGGAAAAGATGACACCTGAAATCGATGCAGAGGTTGATAATTAAATTCTAGTTCTTTCGCAGGCGAGTGAAAAGCTTGACGCATGGTGAATTTGACGTTTCGATCTTCAAGTCATCAAATACCCCTATCCGGCCATGGCACTATAGTCAGGAGAGTGTTTCGTCCAGCCAGTTAAATGGAATTTTATTTGTTACGAATATATCATTCTAAATTTATTTAAAATTAGTCCCCGTGGGAAGCATTAAATTACAGACAATCTGAGTCTCCCTCATTGAGGTAGCCAGCCACATTAAAAACTGCCAACTATGCCATTATTATTATTATTATTGCTATTATTAAAATTGATATTTATATCTAAAACAACCCAGCTGGTTGAGTACATATTGAAAAAAGAGAAATAATTAAGATGCTGATGAATTAACTACAGCACACTCATTTATCATAATATCACGACACGATAAGGTCGTTTCCCTGTGTAAATATTCAAGCGAATGGTGGATCCCCTAAATATAATTAAATGTTCGTAACATGTATATCATACCAATCTTGTTAACGGTTGTCAAGTTGAATGGATACGAAATTTGTTAACTTCCTCTTTGATTTCTACTTACCAGCTAAAAACATTTACAAATTAGAAAAAAACTAAAATATTAACATTTATATATTGTAACTGTCCCTCAATTATGAGTGTAGACAACATGTTAGTCAATGTGGCAACCTTAATTAAAGATAGTATCCTGAAACTAGTTAATAGTGTCCCGGAATTTGTACCCTATGCTAATATTATTATTATTATTATTAGTAGTAGTAGTAGTAGTAGTATTCAATTCAATTCAATCAATTTATTTCAGAATATAAAATTCCATATACATATGAATTATGATACAGTGAAGTATTTAATACACATAACAAATTATAAACAAATTATAAATTTAGTATTTTAGACGTGTTTTAAAACTATAAATGTTTTAGCGAACCAGCACCCCAGATTAATCAATATTATTATTGACATAAATTGCAGACACACTAACCCCCTTAAAATAGCAAATACTTTTCTGTTTATATTATTAAAGGCCACGACAACACGCTTATAGGTATACTGTTTATACGTTGACCACAAATGACAGCCATAGGCATTGAAAATGAATGATCTGAATCATTTTACTTTAATACTGAAGGAAGATATTTTGAAACGATCGATAAGCATATTCTCTCTTGAATAAGATGATTTCAAATATCTCATGATATCATCATCATCCTGATGTGTGTCATGTATAATTACACCTAAATATTTGTTACATGACACGAAAGTCAGAGGTACATCATTAAGGCGGAGAGTAGGTACAAATAAACCATTCAGTGAATTTGGTTTGAAACACATACACTTTGTCTTTTTCTCATTAAAATAAAATTTGAAACAGCAAAGTCAGCACATATATCAAGCAGTTCCTGGAGAACTGTAGTGAGTGAGCTATGATATATGTATCATCCGCATACATTAAATGATTTATGATCATGCAATTGATACTACAACCAATATAACTCTGATTCAAGTTGCAACTGCAATTAAGGATGTATATATTAAACAGCACAGGTGACATAATTCCATTCCTGTCTTACATCATTAGACACAGTAAAGAATTGTGAGAATTGGTTACCCCAACGTACACAAAATGTTTGTTGACAATACCAGAATATGAGAAGATGGATCAAAGTAACATCAATATTACGTTTAATAAGTTTCTCAAAGAGGCGCCAATGATTAATACGATCAAATGCTTTTGAACCATCAAAATAACAAATATATACTGTTTACTTTTAAATCCAAATTAATTACTAGAAGTTTCCAATTGAAACTGTAGTCTATCCAACAGTAAGAGTTCCAAAATCTTGGAAACAACACTGGTAATGGTAGTTTTATTCTTTATAATAGGAACAATAATAGTCTCCATAAGCTTACAAGGTAGATAGTTGTGTAGAAACTGGCATTAAACAACATTGATAACAAGTGCGCGTACTTGAAGTGTTCACCTTGCATCGAGTCAGTACGTGCACTTTTACCCATTTTAAGGTTATTAATTGCATGCTTCACATCTAGTGCAGAGAACCGAGAGAATACTGATTGTGAGTGTACAATATCATTCATGATAGAATCAACATAGGGTTGATTAGAAGTATTTCCATTTGAGTTCAACAACTTGTAATAATGATCATACCACACCTTAGTTATATTATTTTCACCTGTAACACCATTTATTATTGATGCCAGAACATTACTATCAGTACGGTTCATCTTCGTAACTTCCTTCCAAAAACATATATTATCATTTAACAGAAGCTTATTAGCTAAAGCATCAGCTCGAGCTCGATCTTCATTGGATTTGCAAAAACGCAAAGACAGTCTTGAATCTAGTACGTGATGAATTCATGATGTCACACCATAGGTCCAAATCTAGGCTTAGAGTTAGAATGCCAAAGCAAAAAAGCCTCCCGTGCATCTGAGTGAGCTGTTTTAACATAGTCATTCCACCCACCTATAGGCTGAAATTTTCCTTTTGTTCTCACAACAGGAATCAAATTGTGACTAGAGTCACACAGAGCCCCAATGATACATACATACATATTGTCTATAGATAATTTATGATCTGAATTATTACATGATATTTCATTATTATCATCATCATCATCATCATTATTATTATTATCATTGCCGTTGATTTAATAAAGAACAACCATTAGTTCAGGAATTAATTTAAAGTAAACTACAAGTATGCGTTGACTTACCACCTACACAACTGTTCGACTTTACAACCGGCGGTACTACTTAAAGGTGATTATAATATCATGACACAGTATAATATAGGTAAGGTAATAATAATATAGGCCGACTTACATCTGTAGGAACCAATCAAGGTCGTAATTAGAAGTCTACATGTAATAAATTACCTGTAGTCTGATATCATCTCTATATTCCTCGGATGGACCTTAGTGTCAGAAAAATACCTGGATGTGTCAAATATTGTAGTAATTGTCGAGTAGCAGTAACAACACGAATTATTATAAGAACAACAAAAACATAAATTAAACAACAGCAACAAGAACAATAATAATAATAATTACAAAACAACGACAACTAAAAACTTACACGTTCGAATCACGTGCACGAACAAGCTACTCTTGTTTACTTCCTCTTTATCAGTCATCGCTGGTGATTCATTTGTTAATCAGATGAAAATATAAAAATATACCGAGACACTTACCTTCGTCAAACTTTCTTATTTATATTCTGTTTGAATCATGTTTTTTTTCTGTGAAAGCCGATCGTTGAGACGATTTGCGATAAGTAGAAAGTTCGTGTCTCCAGTAAATAATAAAATTGTATTTTATGCCTCTATTCCTCTCAGAGGACGAATTCGTGTGACGTGAGCCAGCCTTAATCACTGCTGCTCGTGACTAAATCAAGCCCCGGAATATTTTTAGTGCAATAATAAAAACTGGCTAGCCAAGGTGTGTCGTTCTTGTGTAAACACGGTAGAGCAATAAAACAGTCCCACTAACCTCTAACAGGATATAAGTTAGTGCTCCCGGTATTGATAAGCACGTTGTAAAATACTTAAGTGGATGGCGTGTTTACAAATTGTTAATATCACAGTTAGGTTAAATCGGGGATTTAATGCGATAGATTAATCGGGGAGGTTACTTTCCAAGTAAAATATGGCATACGAGAGGCCTAAAATTTTCTTATTTCCAGTTTGTTTTTAATAAAAGCCGATCTCGGGAAGAGAGAGGATACTAGAATATTACTTTATCTGAGAGATGTAAATAAATGATTCGCAATAAATAAATGCTACAGATACCCGAACAAATTGCTTGTAACCCCCCCCCTCCTCCTCCGAGTTGGAGACATGACTCAGAAGAGATCTGACGTGAACTATAATACGTTCTCTGTCCATTCTTAAGTAGCCCAACCACAGGTAATATCAATCAGTCTATCAGGATCTTGATACAGAATAGGAGAGAGATAGAAGGAACGGAGTCTCCTCTTGGCTCACTTATTACAAAATAAGACTGAACACGATAGAGATCATTATTAGCCATGTGTCTTAAAACTTTAGCGACCATATTTCTGGTCGTTCTTAACATCGCCTTCTTTGTAAGTATTATATCTGATAGATAACAAAGATGGAGAACATCCTGTCTGTTTGTTAATTGTATTTTATCATTACCGACGTAATAACCGAAATGTGCAGTTATGTTAATTATACTTGTGATGAACTACTACTACTACTACTACTGCTACAACTACTTGTAGTAGTATCTATAAAATTAGTATTAGTATTATTATTAGTAGTAGTGGTGGTAGTAGTAGTAGTAGTAGTAGCAGCAGCAGTAGTAGTAGTAGCAGCAGCAGTGTGTGTGTAATTAATAATATTAGTTATATTGCGTAAGTAATATTAGTAATGTGCCAACATTCAATGTCAGCCAAATAAATGGAAGTATTATAAGTGTAAATATTTAATTTATTATAATTATTTGCAGATTGGAGGAGCCGCCATGTTGGCTGTTGGTATAATAGCCTTCATCGATGAAGATTTACTCTATAAGATAACTGATGTCTTGACCGATACTCTGAGTAAAGTCATAGACCAAGTTAACGTCATCACTAATGTAAGTCTATTTTAAGTAATCCAGCACATCTTCCTTGTATTGATTGTTATACTTTGTAAATGGTCTTAATACATAGCCAACAGGTGAGCTATTTCAATTCAATTGTTTATTTCAACATTCATAATACATCATTTTAATGAAAGTAAACAGATGTAGAATGTTGAAAAGGAGGATGCTTGAAGCATTGCTTATATATTGGATCCCCTTTTTTAAAAGATGTGGAATAGTCAATAGACATAATTATATCTTTTATTTTGAAACCACACAAAATCCATATAAGTTTAATTATTAAATGATTAATTATTGTAGCAATAACATATTATTGTGCATCATATATGTTGCATTTGAACAGTAAATAAAATTAAAGACATACCTCAGCATTGGTATCAGTCATATAAAGAAATTAGCATATGCTTAATTATGTGCTTAAAAATATTATTTGTTTTAACATTGCGAACATTTGCTTCTAATTGGTTCCATAATTTAACATCCAAAAGTACTAACTGACATTAACTTTCTTTTCGTCTTACAAAACCTTACATTAAAATTTTTTTTTTCCATATGAATGTATTTCTTGTATTGTTATTTTTGGCTTTATATATTATAATCAAAGTTTTTAATTAATAAACAGTATAACATGTATAAGTGGTTGTTTTCAATAATATAAATATTTTTCGAGACATTTTTACAAACACCTTTAATACAATTAGGCCATGACAATTTTGCATCAACCAATACTCCTACGAATTCAGTAACTTGTACTCTATGGACTTCTAATCCATTAATCTTGAGTTTACAATCATCCACATAAGGTTTGTTATCTGGATGATTGTAATTTGATGATATAAGATGAACGAATGTTAAAAGTCACTTTTTCTAGAAATGCCAAAAAAGGGGGAAAGTAGAAAGATTAGATTAGAATGTTCTGTGTTTATGTGAAACGAGGGCTATCAACAATATATTGTAGTGGGAATTACATTACCGTTATATGCTCTGGGGTGGTCTATATGTGGCTGTGTGTGTGTGTGTGTGTGTGTGCGCGCGCGCGCGCGTGTTTGCGGGGGGGGATACAATTGATCAGACACGAACCAATGCTTGATACCAAAGAAGTACGAAAACCGGAGTAGTCATTTTTTACGTTTCCTACACCGCACCCCGAAACATTGTGATTTTTATTTAAAACTCAGAACAAGGATGACTATGGGTGATGAGGGTTAATTCTTAATGAGTCATAAGTCTGAACATCATTTGACATCATTGTGACAACAAATGGCTGAACGTCTCATATATCTTCACACGGCAGCTAGTTTTTAGTTGTCGTTGTTTTTTTATAGTTATTATTATTATTATTATTATTATTATTACTGCACAAATTAATTTATGATCACAGATTGACTTGGCTGGATTAATTAAGAGTAATGCCATTATTCTGTTGGTTGTTGGTGGATTCCTGTTTATACTCGGATTTCTGGGAGTGTGCGGCGCCTGCAAGAAGAATTCCACTTTACTTAAAGTAGTAAGTACAATAATGATTAAATGATAAAAAATAAATCATCTTTATGCCGTGTTATCATAGTTTCTATATTAAATATTCATCTTCATTATCGATGTTGTTATTGTTGTAGTCATTATTATTATTAGTAGTAGTAGTAGTAATCCCAATTGATTTATCCAAGTTGATTTATATCACAGCATAGAGAGTCTAGTTGATACAGTTATAGCGTTAATATAAGATTGTTTGAAAAATTGCATGCATTTATAGTGTACAAAGCAAGCCAGTCACAATGAAGAAAGTCCCCAGAGTTCGATGAAGGATTCCATGCAGGACAACATCACGACCTACATATAATTTGCTTCTTTATTACAAATAAGAAAGAAAAGTTATGACTTCCACAACTCGTTTCTGCGATTTATGAGGCTAAATTTGGAAAACTTGAGCTATTCAGATCCCAAGTCTACATTCAGAGGTTCACATCCCGTTCTGGACTCAACAACCAAATGTCAAACCGTGTCCGCCGTAAACAAATCATATATTAACATTACAACACATTAAATATCGTGATTCCGATTATTGTAACGCCCGTCAACTTCTAATTATCATTCCGGATAGAGAATGAACTACCAAAATGTAGCATTAAAATACGACTTCGCTGTTTTTTAAGAATTCGCGAAACTTGGCTTGTCAAGGTCACAATAGTACTAGAGTGTTTTCATTAGCATTCCTTTATATCCCTTTGTAGACTAATACATTGGCTATAAATGTTTAAGTTGCTTTCTAAGTTTGGTATCGTTTTTTTTTTTGATCATTCGGTAAATTTTACTAAATGAACACATTAATATCCCAAATATTGTACTATATTTGTATATAGTACCTAAACATGATAGAGAAAATAACATGAAAACACAAATAATGGTGAACACATTTATATTGTTATTAGAGTATAAGATATGATACAACATTTATAAATACATGTATATATATATATATATATATATATATATATTCTTTCTTTTTTTCTTTAGTATGGCACCATAGTAACTGGATTTCTAATGGGACAGATTGCCCTTTCTGTATATGCTTATATGTACGCAGATCAGGTAACAAGAATAGCTGGATAATGATATACTGTTATAACGGAATTACTTACTACAATATGACATAGCATAGCACAGCATAGCATAGCGTAGCATAGCATAGCATAACATAGCATAGCATAGCATGGCACAGCATAGCATAGCACAGCATAGGAAAACAAAACATACCATGGCATGGCATGGCATGGCATATCGTGGCGTGACATAATATGACATGACATGACATGACGTGACACGACACGACACGACACGACATGACAAAATAAAACAGTATCATAGTTTAGCATTGAATATTGGTTGTTTTTTCTTCAGTTTGAGAAGTCTATTCAAGATGGACTAAAACTAGCGTTGTATAAGACGTACAAAGAAGGTAAGAATGTCGGTCAGTCAGTCAGTCATTGGGTCGGTCAGTCAGTCAGTCATTGGGTCAGTCAGTGAGTCAGTCAGTCAGTCACTGTTCTGTATAGTGTCGGATGTTGGTGTTACATGGGATTTGATTAATATGACATTATCAAGGGAGAGAGGGAAGGGATGTCACACAGACGCACAAAGAGTCACACTCGCGAGCGCAAACGCGTGTGCGTGCGTGGGCCCGCGATAGAAAGAGAGAAGGAGAGTCACAGAGAAGAAGTATACAAAAAGAAAGAGCAGCCAAATTATAACAACACAATAGCCAAATTATAGAAGTATTTGTAACGAGATATCGGAAACAAATCCATACCTTTATGATTTATGCTCATTTAAATAAAGTATCACGTGTGCCAAACTCGTTAAATAGAGTAATAATCTAACAGCCGAAGTCCTGGAAAAGGTGTCTCAATACTGTGATTAAAGTCGGGCCTGCCATGTTTGTATATTCGGCAGGAGACAGTTTATAATATGTTTGAATTTCTACATATTTCGTTTGTAATCTAAGTAATGTAGTGAACTTAGGACGAGGTTTCTTGACAACAAACACTCTCTATGTAGATGAAGACATTCCTTGTTTTAATTAACTTTATTTTTCCGACGGTCTGACATTCCGACAGTGTAACTCCTCACTCACTAGACTGCCCACAAGATTCCGACTTCGGGAGCAGAAATTGGTGTTTTTTATCTAAGATCCAGATACTCAAATCATTAAATAAAGTTAAGTTGGAATTATTTAGGAAGTTTTCAGGTATTTGTCTGAGTTGAGTGTCCTACTACTATGAATAACAACTACCAATTAACTTAAATTAAGGTGTATCTCTCCCGAGTAGTTTCACCTAAATTAGTTATTGTATTGTCAGATATTGGGGGCTAAAAGAGTTAAATTTGTGAGTTTAAAACAGATTCACTTACCCCACTATAGTATGACACTTTGAAGAAAGGCTTATGAATAATTTTAGGTTAAATACACTGGGCTTTAATTGATGCATTTGTGTGGTAAATCATTAAAGCAATTATAATCTATAAGTCACTTAACAATTAGGTTTGTTTTCGGGATATTTGGGGTCATAACGGCGAAGTGATCTTGTTTATGTTATTCCATTGCGTCTTTTGATGTTGTTATTGTTATTGCTGTTATTTTTCATCTTTCTTTTCCGCGTGAAGTAGTTTGTAATAATACATCGGGCAGGTCATGGCAGCCCTTAAACATAAGACGAATCCTGGAATTTGCTCATCAAAGCTATTCATCTCTCTTCTTCCTTCATGGCTGAAAGAAATATTGAACTGATATTCTCCGCTAGCTCTGGATTATATATGTGAATATTACCGTCTGACGGCCACTTCCGTGCACAAAGAAGTGGTCTAGACGAGACGAGTGACTTCCATGGGCACACTCTTCTAACATAACACGTCCAGCTGCCATGGATCTGTGGCCACTATCAATTATATAAAACAGGAATTCTAAATGTATTATTATGTTCCAGGTTTGAGAGAACGAGACAATCCGGGTGTTCTTAGCGCGTCTAAACATGTTGAAGAGATGGGCATGGACTCGTTGCAGCTGGATGTAAGATCCCATAAACTATTATGTATATATTAATTTGGAATTAAATAATAAAATTTGGTTAAGTGAGAGTGTGTGTGTGTGTGTGTGTATGTGCGTGTGCGTGTGTGCGCACGCGCGTGCGTGCGTGCGTGCGTGCGCGCGTGCGTGTGTCTGTGTGTGTGCGTGCGCGCGCGCGTGCGTGTGTGATGAACGAACACGCAATATTTTACAGCTGCGGTGTTGCGGTGTGGCTAACGGAACCGAATGGCAAGATGGGGGAACGACGTGGAACAGGACATACGAGATCACGTTTAACAGTCAGAAAATAAATATCCCCGATGCACAGTATCCACCCTCGTGCTGTATTCTCAACTCGACTTCCAGTAAACAAATCGGATATCAGACAATTAAAGTCACCGATTTCAACGATCTACAGAGTTGTATAACAAATGGGATCGAAGTAAACGAAACGGTAAGGCCAGTACCTTCTCATATGAGTTATATTGCTAACATGTATGGGTGCCTTTAAGAGAGTGGTGGAATGAGTGAGAGAGATTGAGTGAATGAGTGAATCTAGTGGCTTATTCCACACTGATAACACACACACACACACATACTATATATATATATATATATATATATACATAAAATCCTACTAAATATTCTTTATTTTGGTTCTCTCTATGATCTGTGAAATTTTCTTCTGTTTGAAATAAACAAATCCCAAAGTTCCCTGAAAAGACCAGGCGCCAACTTTGAATTGTTAAATTCGCTTTCGAATTTCATTTTATTTGGTTGTTAATAATTGAAAAATAATAAATTAACAGGCGTTAGAAAATAATAAAACAATAATGATGAACCTATCTTTACGTAAAACTTGTCTATATAAGTATCTCATGGATGTTATGTTATAATTTGTTCCAGCCATGTTTTGACAGACTGAAGAAGATCATAAAAGAAAATGAAGATTTGGTCATCATTATCTTTGTTGTTATCATGGCTGTCGAGGTAAGTAAACTAATATCAGTACACACATACACACACACACACACACACACACACACAACACATTCTCTCTCTCTCTCTCTCTTTTATATATATATATATATATATATATATATATATATATATATGTATATATATATATATATATATATATATATATATATATATATATATATATATATACAGACTTGAAAATAAATATGAAATATAATTTTATTGTTTGTTATTTCTTACTTAGAATTATGTTTTTTCCAGCAAAAGTATCAGGATATGTGAATTTTATGTATTTATCGATATTATTACCCTATGAGGAATATAGTGATTTATTTGAAAGACTAGGAGTATTTTGGATCTGGTGATTATAATGGAATACGATTGTTATTGCCAAAATGCTAAATATACGACACATGGGGCCGTTAAGCAATGCATTAAATAAAGCAGGAATTTGTCAGCAAATCGTCTTCAAACGTTCTGATTAATTAGAGTGTTCAATCAGGCACACGAATCACAGTTCAATATTTGGTATGACCATCACGGGCATCGTACAGAGCTTGTACTCGTCGAGGAATGCTGTCAATCAGGAGTGCCAGGATTTGAAGGGGCAGAGCTTGCCATGCATCAATGACTGCCTGCCGCAATTCCGCCAGATTAGTAGGCTGGTTGGCACTTGCATCCATAGTGCGTGTTAATTCGGACCACAAATTCTCTATAGGATTCAAATCCGGAGACACTGCTGGCCATTCAATGTGTTCGATCCCTTCAGTTTCCATGAAAGTGATCACTGTGCCAGCTCTGTGAGGGCTGGCGTTGTCATCCTGGTACACAAATTTATGCCCAAATGTCAGACGAGCAAATGGCAATAACTTTTCCTTCAGGATCTGTAGGTACTGGTACTGATCCAGGTTTCCATCGACGATGTGAAGGTCAAATTTTTCACGTGGTAGAAAGCACCCCATATGGACCTCATGTTGCTGTATGCGGACCCGGATACGACCATCTATCCGGTAAAGCAGGAATCTGTATTCATCGCTGAAGATGACATGCTGCCAATGACCCGGTCGCCAGCGGAGATGGTTTCTAGCCTAATCCATACGTCCCTGTCGATGTCTTTGCAACAATAAAGGTTTCTTCAGATGTCTCCTGGCGAAGTAACCTGCACGGATCAATTGCGGATTCACTAGCATTCTGGATACAGGGGTATTAGTGAACCGTAACCCCTCAGCACGAGGGTGTTTGCTGAGTTGGTACGCCCATTTTCGGCACCAACGTTGTAGATAAAGGTCTTCTCTTTCTGTTGTCTTACGAGGACGTCCAGGCCTTGCTCTGGGTGTTGATACGCCCGTCTCACGATATATCTTAAGCACTTTTGAGACTGTCCCCTGTGCTATCCTCAGAGCTTGAGCAATGACCTTCTGTTTGGAACCCATACGCCACATGGCAAGAACTCGTCGATAAATACCTTCATTAAAATGACGGACTATGATGTCAAGAAAGTTGCCCAAATATTTCAGCAAATTTCGCCGGCAAGCCCGAGCACAATTAAAGATCTCGATTGGTCTACCCCCTTATTTATAGAAGCTGAGATATCACGCCACATGGACTTTGGGTGTTTTATTGGTCACCAACTCACTCAAAACAATACTACGCGTTGAAAACGTATGCTAAAATACTTGTCATGTATCAATGATTACGCTGATACCACTGAACAGATCATAACAGTGGTCCTAATATGCTGTTCTACAAAAGAATAGAACGGATAAAAAATGTATTCCATATTTATTTTCATGTCTGTATATATATATATATATATATATATATATATATATATATATATATAATAAGTAAATATAGCTAAATTCATGCTATCAATTATCTTTCAGCTAATCGCTGTCATCTTCTCGTGTTTTCTCAAACCAGATAAATAGACGGTGGTCTTCTCAACAAGTGAATAAATCTAAGCGAAAAATTAACATAATTGTATACTGAACAATCGTATTATATTTATACTTCTGCACATTTATCAAATTATCATAGTTTGTTATCATGATGCTAGCAATAAAATAAGAGATTTAAATAATAATTTAAATATTAGTGAGTAATATTGCTAAGAAGTGAGTGCTAATTTTAAAAGTAATTTCGATTACAAATGTATACAGCGAATTACATACATAAGATAAAACATGAATATTCATAATTATGTATTTAGTAGAATGATATATAATCATAATTGACTTGTTCATATGAACTCCCTATTCACATTATCATGTCACTTCTGTTAATGACTTGGATGCATGATATTGCTTAACTGCATGTTTTGGATTATTTTTATTATTTCTGTAGTATGTGTGTAAATATTGATTTTTTAAAGTTAGAAAATATGACGACTTTGCCATTTGATAAATTATTCTATTGTTTACGTGAAAATGGCATGGTTTGATCAGGTATGCTGCCGATGTTATTATAATGTAATATAGAAAATAAAGTGTATAGGAAAGGTGAGAAGAGCCTCTGTCTTTTGAATCTTGTAATTCATCAACTTATGTGATGAGATCGAGAAAAGCTTCACCGAAACTAATTTTGGCAACATTATTTAAGACCGAGACTATCTTAAGTAAAGAAAAACGTGTCACACACTACACACACGCGCGACACACACACACACACACACACACACACACATATATATATATATATATATATAATGGACACATTTACATAGTAAAGAAACACATAACATGCATATAAATTAAGTATTGTCCTCTCTACGTGTCTTAACACTCTAACAAGTCAACAAGATGTTTTAGCTACATACTCACGCACGCGCGGGTACACACACACATACACACACATACACCTTACAACAGTACTATGTCAACAAGTCCTGTTGTTTTCCACTTTTGAAGTGTTCTGTTGTATCGCTGTATTCCCAGATTACTTCAATTCTATTAAATCACAATATATCACGAACAAATCAATTTTTTTTAGTTAATTAGTTGTACATGATAGTGTATAAATATTTTTCTTATAATCTCTTGGCTTAGTTTTTTTGTGTGTGTGGATATTCCTAATTTTTAATAATACTTGTTTCTAATCTCAAAATAACATAAGTAAAACGTGTAAAACAGTAGAACACGCACGCACGCACACGCACGTACTAAACATAAGCGTGAGTGCTTTGTTCATTTGGTACATGCCCCAGATATCACCAAATCGCTAAAACTCTAGCCGAAATCCAAACATTTACATAGTTCATGTCGCTTTCAAGCTAGCGTAGTTGATATTACTAAATAACAACATGTCATAAAGTGTCGCCTTTCGGCGTTTATGAAATCATTAAGCGCCCTTGAGCATTAATTAGATCGCTACATAATGAAGTCATTATCATATGTAATATGTCGGTATTGTTCTAGCGAGACTAATTTATGCCCCGTTTAGTAATTGTTCCTGCTTCCTTTGTTTTATCACTGGAATGCTGTTCCCTGTACCTCCTTGTTAGTGTCCAGTTCTATAAAAGCCGTTACGGTATCTGTATGGGGCTAACAACTTGCCAGACAGTCGGACGTAGCCGCATACAACAACGGGTTGGTCTCGTACAGCCACATACAGAGATACCAGTTGACTTTGTTTAACAACTAACCTGTTTCTTTTGTCTACAGCAAACATGAACGCGTTTCTAGTGATGAGCCTGATGCTTGTAGCCACGGTAGCAGCAACTGGGTATGTATTAAATCTTTAACATCGAATTTTACCACAAAAAGGAGAGTAATATGGTACGATTAAAACACGAACTATGGCTATTGAAATTGAGATTGATCTAATACAAAGCATGGCACCATTTTCGTACGCGTCTTTGTCAAAGGTGAGTGATTGTCGTGTACTGTCGCACCCAATCACTGACTGCAAAATGTAGGTTATATTCAAGGTTTAATGAATTACAACTCTTGATTGTCCGAAGCTCACATTTAAGATTTTGAAATACATCCACTACATTCAATTGTAGATTTAGGCTAGATTTTTGAAAAATGTATTAATATAAATGAGCATAGCATCAGTTTCCAAACATATTTGTATAAAACAATTCTTGAACGAAGAAGTACTTATTAGAGTGGTATATGCCTATGGCTTTTACATGCCTTCGTGTATAGGTATTATACTTTGAAATATATAATCGGTTTTATATGGTAAAGTACCTGGATTGTTTCAATCATCGTTTGAGCAGTACTCCCACGTAATGTTTTTTAATTTAATTTTGACCCTTCCCTAAAACTCCGGTCATCCAATCAGATACTACTACAGGTTATTGTTGTGTCAAGGTGCGTTTAGTGTCGCAGCCAACATCGATCGTCATTAAAGTATTCAGAGTAGAGCATTCCGCATAGTGGAGAATGCTCGAAAATATGATCATATCACCCTAATTTTCTAAAAGACCTAGGTTGGCTGTTAATGATATACCATAACCGTTTCAAAATTTACCAGTTACCTGTAATTCCACCAACAATACTGGCCCTTAATATCTATATGAACCGTTGCTCATCAAATTCATTCCTAAATGCCAGGTAATCTGGCTAAACAATTTTTAATCTGTCTTTGGCTTGACTCAAATTATACGACGATTGCATATTTAATGCAACAGCCCGCATTTTGCTGACAGACTGTTGCGGACTATCAAAAGTGTAACATTTTCTTGAAAAAGGGGGCAGCCCTGAAGGGGGGGGGATAAATTAAACATGCCATTCATATTTCTAACTGCGACTTGCGTGTAGCTTCTTCGGTTTTATTTTAGAACACCTTAGGATGGTGACTACCCGGGCTAGTTGTGACGGTAGCTACGGTTCTCGGCGCAGTGCTTTAATCGCTGCACAATGATCTAATCACTGCACAATGTTCTAATCAATGTACAATATTTTAATCAACGAGGCACCTGAAGTTCCAGCTAACAAGAACGCTTTATTAAATCATGACCAACATTGTGCCGAGATGAAAGAGAATGTGTGAGGAGAGTAGTCTGACATACACTTTGTGTTATATGCCTCTATGTGGATAGTGCTATCTGTAAATGGATATTAAAATTTTATGTTGAAAACAATTTGAGGGACCGTCTGTCATGTCGATATAACTTCAATAGAGTATAATAATCTATAAATAATTTAGTCCTATTTGAAAATATATCAATATATCGTATTAATTTGTATATATGGTAATCAGGTTGATTCTGGCTACAAAAATAAATCGTGCAATAATTATGGTTATAAAAACGATAGTTATCGTTCCCACAGTTATGGTTCCTATGGTAGCGGAGGTGGGTACAGCGGTGGTTACGGAAGTAACTATGGTGGTGGCTACGGAAGTGGATATGACCGAGGCTACGGTAGTGGATACGGCGGTGGCTACGGAGGTGGTTACGGAGGTGGCTACGGAGGTGGATACGGAAGTGGTTACGGAGGTGGCTATGGAGGTAGTACCATAGCTGGCTACGGACGTAGTTATGGCAGTAGTTATGGCGGCAGTTATGGTTCTCGGGGTTATGGACAAAAATCTTATGGCGGGTATGGTGGCTATGGCGGTTCCACAGATTAAACAACCACTCATACAATAGGTAAGTTAGCCTGTAATCTGAATTGTACGATTAGTAATGTTCGAAAACAATGCATATTAATACAACATTATTTAATCATGCAATTAAATGAAACTATGTTTTTTTTTTTCAGGTGTTAGGATTAAATTAAAAGACAAAAATTGGAATTTCTACAAATGAAATATTTCAATGTAAGACATAATTCAGAATAAATATTGTGATAGTGTGCTTGTGATACAACCATAAACTAGAAATAGTTCATTATGAAAGATTGTGACCAACGTCTTACTCACTCGCTCACTCACGCATGCACTCACCCAAGAACCACTCACTCACTGAGAATTAAAGAAAAAAGATAGAGGGGAAATGAAGTATAAAGGAGATAGAGAGGGAGGATGGACACACACACACACACAGAAAGAGAGAGAGAGAGAGAGAGAGAGAGAGAGAATCAAACTGACACAAAGTCTCGAAATGCTATGCAACAGTTATTTTTATTGCTTGTGCACAGCAAGCCAGTCTACATCTAAGTAGTTTCGTGATCTTGTATTTTGGCATTAACGCTTCTTGCTAGAGCGGCCCTTTGCCGAAAACATTTGACAAGAGCCAATTATAAAGTGACACAAGAACAATTGGCAACCAGTCACGTTCAGCCTCCGAGCAATTAACGGAGTCACCCAGAGCAAGAAAGGCATAAAAGATCCATGAAATATTCACGCGCTCAAAGTAGACCTCGATAACTATCGTGTTTGGATAATTGAAGGCCAATCGCCGTGGAGTGCCCAACATCGTTATTCATTATTATACACCAAGGATCATTTTCAGGTTTGTATGGCAATTAGAGATCGGGCTATTATGATAATATCATTATCATTATCATTGCTATTACTTCCCAAATCGGTGACAAGAGAACTCGACTCTCGGCCGGGAGGTTCGTATTTGATACAAACGGACGAATTCCTTTAATGTGCGGCCATGGCAATATAAATGACATATTTTCCGCGTGTGATTAATAACTCAATGGTAAATAATGGTTAACTTCCTCCGAATAAAACCTAAATGACACAATATATTGACATGGATTTATTATTTAACAGATTTATTAGTCTATAGTGAGCAACATATCAATATGGGTATCACGACAATGGATGAAATTACACCGCTAATTTCGAAAAGATTTACGTGAGATAGAACTGAAATTTTAATTTTAACAGTTTGCAAGCAAAACAAGCCAAATGATTAGAAATGTCTGTCTTTTGATAATTAAATTTTAGTTTATTCCTATTTGCTGGTCCATTACTCTGGAATAGCCTACTACTGAAGAACTAATATAGTTTAATAGATTTCCTTTGTTACTAGTTGTTAGTTTTCGGTATTAAACATTTGTAAGTTAGATATGTAAATATTCTTTTTTTGGTGTATGAAATCTTTTCTTGTTAGTTGTTTATTCATTAAGAATGAATCTATTTTCGATTGTTTGTAAACACCTACACAATATATATAGTATTTTAGTATTGAACTTTCCGCATGGTCAAGTATTTCAATTTAGTACAGATATGGCAATAAATTGATAAGTATCACTGGGTTGTCATATCAGAAAAGACAATGCTAATGTCTGTCTTGTTGCTTCGTAATATTTAATAACTGAATGATAGAATATTACCATTTTTAGCACCCTTCTATGGTTAAGTGAAAATACTATAATTTTATTAGCTAGAACTCTTGCTTCGCACGCAATGTTTGGACAAAGTTTTTTTTGTATTAAAATTACCCCCAGCAATATCATTTCACCGGAAACCAACTGTCAATATTAGTAAGACACCAAAATACTAAAATAACATTAATGCATAGTACATTACAGCGATTGTATCTTGCAAATAAAGCCAATTTCACATTGTTTAGATGTTCTTGGTGGCCTTACACCTACAATTTCCAACACATATGAATATTTACAATTTTTACAAATGCCCATTAATATGCAAATATGAAAACTTAAATAAGTCTACTAACTGGCAAGGTTTCATTGTCAAATTTATAATACAATAGACGTTAAAAGAATCAGGTCACACGCACGCGCGCACACACGCACACACATGCACACACGCACGCGCACACACACACATGTGCGTGTGCCAGATTTCATCGAGGACATTAAATCATATGCCACCTTATTATGTACAAGTGGCGCTGTAGAAGCATACAATTCGGGTGTTAAGTTTTTGATTAATAAGCATGCCCCTCTCCAGAGGAAAACTATAACCCTGAGGCCAAATGCTCCTTGGTACACAGCTGGAGATCCATCATCAGCTATTCAAAGAAAGATGTCGTGAAGTAGGAAAGCTTCTCATGAGATCCAAGAGAACTTAATATTCAGACAAGATAGCGGAATGTGGGAACAGTCAAAAATGTCTGTTCAGAATCACTAATAATTTGATGGGACATAAAGGAGAAATCATTCTGCCAAGCTGTTCATCTGATGAGCACTTGGGCAACAAGTTTATTGATTTCTTCATGAGTAAAATTACAAACATTAGAGACGACATTGATAATCACTGTCGTGATGAGCGCTGATATAGATGACAAGATCCTTCAAATGCGTCTTGAGCATTCGTTTGGAGTAACGGGAAGTGCCCTCTTCTGGATCAAATCTTATCCGAGTGACAGATCTCAGTGTGTTGCCTTGGGAATGACGACATCAGAAGGTAAGTGCCTGAATGTTGGGGTGCTACAAGGATCGGTACTTGGACCACGTAAGTACTGTTTGTATTCAAAACCAATTGGTGCGATATGTAGCCGGCATAATTTGCTCTACCACTGTTATGCAGATGATACCCAGGTTTATATGGCGATCATACCCAAAACAACTTGGTCCGACGTTGCAAAGAAATTGTAAGCTTGTTTGGCTGATATCTGTACTTGGATGAGTGCAAACATGCTTAAGTTAAACGAGGAAAAGACAGAGCTCATTATCTTTAACCCAAAACATCAGGTTAGGATAAATGAGGAATTACGGCTTCCTACTGTTTCTGTAGCATCGTCAGTGAAGAACTTAGGAGTATATTTTGATACATCCCTGACCGTGGAGAGACAAATAAATGCAACATCCAAAGGCTGTTATTACCAAGTTCGTAATATTGGTCATATCAGGCGGTACATCACATTGATGCTTGCAAAACACTGGCACACGCCCTGATAACTTCTCGGCTAGATTACGGCAACGCTCTCCTGTATGGTCTTCCAAGTACACTGATGACACGGCTACAGAAAGTACAGAATCCTTCTGCCAGGGTAGTCACTCGCACTCATAAAAGAGAACATATAACACCAGTCTTGAACTCCCTGCATTGGCTTCCGGTTATATATAGGTCGTAGTACAAAATTTTGATGTACAATTTTAAGGCACTTCAAGGGACTGCCCCTCAGTACTTAGAGGAACTTGTCGTTCCGTATCAGCCGACAAGGTCTCTACGGTCTGGAGCATTCTTAGCCGTACCAATAACACGGGGGGTGACATACGGTAATAGATGTTTCAGAAAGGCTGCTGCAACTTTATGGAATAATCTTCCAGTAACCATCAAAAAGTGCAAGACCCTTGATACTTTCAAAAAGAAGATAAAAACGAATCTTTTTGATTCAGCTTTTCGTAGCTGAATATATTATGTATTTGGCTGGAAAGAATTGTGTATTTTTAAAGAGGTAAATCTGTTACATCCATAGAATTGATTATTGTCAAACACCTTAGAGTAACCTTCTTACAGGTTATATAGGGCGCTAAATAAATGTTGTATATTAGTTATTATATATATATATATATATATATATATATATATATATATATATATATATATGCTCGGTGTGCTAGAACACAAAATATTCCTGGTAGTCTCTCCTTGCAAATGGAAGCATTTTGGTGTCCAGGACAAATATGTACTGGTACTGGTCCATGTTTCCATCCCGTAGGTGGAGCTCGGATTTCCCTCTGCTATGGAAGGCACCCCATATCCTGACTCCGCCATCGCCTTCTTGTCATCTAGGCAGTACACACTAATCGAGTAGAGCCTCGTGAGTTTGTCTGCGCACTCGATCCCACATGTTCCCAGTGATCATTACACCAGTTCAAGTGCCCACGTGCCCACACAATTCGCGCTTGTCGGTGTCTTCTTTGCAGTAGAGGCTTCCTCACAAGTCGTCCTGTCAAATAACCAGCGTTCAAAAGTCGATAATTCACCAGCCGAATTGTCACAGAAACATTGGTGAAACGGATCCAGTCGGCACGGAGCTGAGATGAAGGTTTTATTCGGCTATTACAGCACAGTCGCAGCAGATATAGATCATGTCTAGCTGTGGTTTTCTTGTGACGACCAGATCTTGACCTAAGAGTCGTTAGACCAGTCTCCCGATGATGCTTTAGGATCTTAGAGATCAATTCTTGGGTGATCCTGAACACTTTGGCAATACTCTTCTGGCTAGACCCGGCCTGGCACATACCAACGATCCCGTTGCACTAATCTGCACCCAATTGACGTCTCATGGCTGTTAATTATCTCATATGAAGTTGCGAAAGACTTTGTTAAAAGTAAGAGGCCTTTCACTTATATACCCCACAAGCGATCTCAAAGTGATTGGCTATCAAACAAAAGGGCGCTCTATAATTGGTTAATTGCAATCACTCCATCGATATATTCCAAACTTATTTCCTAGGCTGTATATGTGCATTTTATTCGTTTTATCCTGTCCTGATGTTTTCATGAGGGATACATATAAAGCAAATATATCATAACGAAGTGGTATTATTAATCTTTCGTGCACATGAATAATATTCCAAATTGATTTAGATTCTACAGAGTAATGAATAAAAGAGTACACATGGTGGTTGTTATTAAATATCGCTATTTCCGAGATTCTTGACATATATAATGAATTAATTGGTATTTACTTTATTATAAAATTACGTGATTCCTTAATATGATCACAGGGCACTATTACTGGTGAGTATTTATTACACTGCATGCTAATATAATCATGATAATCTTCTGTAAAAAATATTAAATATGCATAGTGGTTTCCAGTCCAGCACCTTATCTCATGATGGATACAGTTGAGCTTTTTACAGAGACTGATATCAGACAGTTGATGAAAAAGTCATCTAATGCTTTCCGTGCAGTTGACCCTATGCCTACGTAGCTTGTGAAAGATTGTTTGGATGTTCTGATAAACCCAATTACAAATATAGTTAATAAATCATTATCTCTGGGTGTTTTCCCAAGATCCATGAAAGCTGCCCTTGTAAAACCATTAATAAAAACCACACTATGGACTGTAATATTCTAAACAATTACAGACCTGTTTCAAATCTTACATTTTTATCTAAAGTTATAGAAAAGGCAGTTGCTTTCCATTTAAACAAATATTTAATCAATAATACCTTAATGAATCATTACAGTCTGCCTATAAAAGTGGTCACAGCACTGAAACAACCTTGGTTCGAGTGAAAAATGCTATTATGATGTCAATTGATCAAGGTAAGCCAGTAATACTTGTTCTTCTGGACCTGTCTGCTGCATTTGATACAGTTGACCATAATGTACTTTTCTCTAGGTTAAAAGACATGTTTGGTCTGTCAGATAAAGTACTTGAATGGTTTAGATCCTATCTGGAACAACGCTCCCAGAGAGTGTCTGTTCATGGTATTTTATCTGACATTCAGTTTTTGTTATCTGGTGTACCACAGGGTTCAGTTCTTGGTCCTCTGTTTTTTACAATGTATACCCGTCCTATTGGGATCATTGCGCAGCAATATGGGGTTAAATATCACTTGTATGCTGATGACACACAGCTGTATATATCACTGGATCCTGACAATGAATTACCTTTCTCCTCTTCATTGAAGAATTTAAAACATTGTATTGCTGATATTCGGCTATGGATGACTCAAAATCTTCTAAAACTAAATTATAATAAACAAATATTTTATATTTGGCATCACCACATTGTGTTAAATCCTTAAAGGCACCAGCATTACAGATGGGTGCATCTTCGATTACCCCTAATGGGTCAGTAAAAAATCTAGGGGTTATTTTTGACCAATGTATTAGCATGCATGAACATGTCACATCAGTATGCCGAGCTGCCTACTACCATCTTAGGAACATCCACTTTTTAAAAGCACTCTTGACACAAGAAGCACTTGTAACTCTAGTCCATGCCTTTGTTACATTTCGTATAGACTATGATAACTCACCCCAATTCTTCAAAAACTACATTGGCTACCTGTTAGACAGCGTATCCATTTCAAGATTCTGTTAATAACTTATAAATCTATTAATGATATGGCGCCAGAATACCGGTGTGAATTAGTTTCCATTAGAAACTCATCCCGAAAACTCAGGTCATCCAGTCAGATACTATTGCAGGCGCCAGTGTCTCGGCTCAAGTCATATGATGATTGTGCGTTTAGTGTTGCAGCCACAACTTTGTGGAATAGGTTGCCGGCAAATATTAGAAATGCGTCGTCTCTATTTAAGGTCGCTTTCACAGTTAAATAATTACTATCTTTTAAATCATTATAGGGTTTTTACAATCATATTATTTGAGGTATTATTATATTACATATTATTTGTACAGCGCCTTTGAATGGCTCCTGCTAGTAAGGGCACTTTATTAAATATACATTATTATTATATTATTATGTTTACAACCATAGTATAAAACATGGTTGTATATCAGCAACGTTTTTTTGAAGAATAATCCAAAATGTGCATGTGGATATATCTTAATTTTGTATCTTTTGTTAATTATGACTAAAGTGCATTCGTCGGGATTAGTATATTTGCTAAACTTCGATTTCAAAGTGAATCCATGTGTGTATCCTGGGGAAAACATATGAGTCAATGAACTTTTCCATCTTGCAGTGTATGCTTATCTCCAATCATCATCGTCAACGTCCGATTCATCAGAACCGTACAAGAGTTATCGATGTGACATCTCAGCATCTTCGTCATCGTCTGATGCGATGACAGAATCATTTTTTCAACGAGGATCTGGCTGATATTGTGTGGCATCTGTTTACCATCAAATCAGTCGATTGTGTACCTTCCATCAACAAAGATCCAACCATGCTGGTTTGTTTGCCGACATAAGGTAGCTGGATCTGGTCGTACAACATTTTATATAGAGATGCATTATAACTCGCTCTCAATATTTTCTTAGTCAGAACAGATTGATAGGGTGGCATATTGCTTGTGTTTACACACTTAACCTTCCCCAGTGGATCATCTTGCTTTCTTGATGCATATGCTTGTTGAAACAAGCGGACAGTGTCAACATTGTGCATGTTGTGTTTTCCATACAAGGAACGTACAAAATGTTCAATTATCAGAAATGTTTCATCGCGTAGATCATCCTTATTATCACTGGTTACGTCGGCACCAGTCGTGATGCAGTAGAGCGTTTTATCCGTGTTCTAATCAAATGGATTCACGGTGTTGTTTTGATTGCGCTTAGAGAAATGTTTCTTGTCTTGGATGACTCTGTATGGTTGCAGCGTTTTTGAAATGTCTTCTTTCGATTTGAAGCCTGCTTTGTCGAGGAGGCTTCCGACAGTACAACTTCTGACTGCTCTAGTGATCATCCAGCGCTGCCTTGTACTGTCTGACTTGCTCAACGAAGCAATTCATATCAGTCTTGATGCAGCGTCTGCATTCACTGTCTTCTCGAGGGTTATGTTAACTGGAAATCGCGAGAATGATTTGTTGGTTCGAACTCCAGGATGTGTGTTGTTCATGTTCTTCAAATTGTGATAGTAACACACCATCCATCGAAGATTGTTGGGGCGATTTCCAGCGAAGAAGATGGGACACATGTGGCCCAAGGGATAAATGAACAGCTGCAGATTATTCGTTCTGTATGCTCAACCGAATCGTAAGAATATATGCATAAGTTCAATGTACAGCATCCAGAACTTCATCTAGAAATCCGTTCTGCGATACAAGTGGAAATACTCCTGTTTCTGTTAGTATCTCCGGAACCTCAGAGCAACCGAGGAAATGAGCCAGTGCACCGAAGTATGCAAACTCAATCTGCAAGTGTCCAAAGCAGATGAAGACGTTGTTGTAAGTGGGAGCCTCAAAAGATTGGATTTGTAGAGCTGGTTTAGCTATAGCCAAGTCGTAGTGAATGATGATGAATTCCTCTCTGCATTTGTGAGCTACACCCTGAGAAGGTCGTACCGTTACTACCACTAAATCTAGCTGCGTAGGAGGGAGATGTTAGTTCTCCGAGTAGGCAATTCGCTGACTGGGGAGTGGATCTTCGGTGACAAGCGATTTCCAGCCTGTCCAAAATGGTGCTTTTTACAGTGCAATGCTCATCATCCAGAATATATCTTTATATTCTATGTTAGTGAGATCATTTGGTCTTGGCATGCCTTTGACGGGAAACTGATACGGTTTCAATGTGTGTTCTTTGAGGTGGAATACACGTTTCGTTGTTGAACTGTGCGTAACGGCATTCTCCATGTTGTCCACTGAAGGTAGCTGTCGCTGGGAGGGAAACTTCTGGAATGACTAGTTCAGTGTAATGCTCGGCTCGCTTAAAATCTTGGAAATAGCAAATACTGGGTCGTAGTACATGTGCCAAAGAGGACCTGACAATTAGTTTGGCACTTTCCGATATATACACACCCGAAAGAGCATGCTATCAAAAATGCCACACATAAGATTGACATGAGAGTGGGAAATTTGATTATGAGAATTTACAAACGCTGCCCATTGCAGGTTCGTGTGATGGTTTCTTTCAGCATATGCAGTATGTTCATGAAGACAGTGTATGATTAAATGTGTACCTTTACAAAGACCTCGAATGGTATCCCTGTTTCTAAGGAGTATCACACTCACTTCATTATCACAAATGATCCTGACAGCGATGAGATAGCACTTTAGTCCATCTAGATGTTTCTTAATGACGTGTTAGGATGACTGCATTAAAAACAACTTAGGGTCACCTAAATCTGTAAACGCATCATCAGTGATGTTGTCAGTGTCCATCGCATTACGCTGCGATGTAATCTGAATAGAATCTACAGACAAATCTAAAACATTACACTGGATGCTTTCCAATTCTCAACTCTAACAGCCACTGAGTACACTCTTGCTTTTCATCTGCAGGACGCATGTTCTCTATCAGATGCATACTGATGAATGGTGACTACAATGAGGAACCTTTCGGACATTTCTCAATAATCACAGTACCATACTGTATCGTAACTACAGGTAAAACCTCCCGTTAATAACCTCCAAGCAAGAATAATGAATGTGGTCATGGCCAAAAATGTCTATCAGCATGCATTTGGCACAAGGTAAATAATGTTTGTCCTCTCATTTGTACGAGATCTTGTCAGATGTTATCAACCATCTTACTTGGCTCGTTGTTGTTTTTTGTCCAACTAGATGGCAGCTTTTTCCTTGATATCAAATACACGCTCCGCTTCTTATATTCGTGTAAGGTCAACAATATTAAATAAATCCAAATCTGCATTTGACCGACAATTTTTCCATAAATGGGTTCAATTTTCTGAAGAATCTTCTATTCTGCAGCCATAAGAGGTAAACTGTGGAAACGCACAAAATCCTCAACTACAGATTTCTTGTGTCTTTCCTACAGTTGCTGAGGTTCAGCAGGAGAAAGAATAATGCATATTGTAGCAAATAGGAATCTGAGTTGACTGATCATTTGAAACATAAACACTTGCTCTCACTATCTCACCCAGCGTCATCATCCAACAGATGGAGGAGGATAATTGCTTCTTTAAATGTGTCTGATAGAGATAGATCTTTGTAGGATGTGGGTCCAGCAACAACTTCAGACCGTGGCGTTCAGAGTCCTCTGGACTAAATGAGTAGAATCTGCCGAAAGAGCATTGACCCGTGACATTCACTTCGCAGTATATTTCTTCAGAAACAAAAATCTCTTAAACATTCTATGAGTTTTTTGTCTTTTATGAATGCAGCTTCGGCAGCTTCTTCTTGGTGTTTCTTGCCGGATTCAAACGCCGTTGTCTATGCTTCAACGCGAGGAAAGATTTCCTTACTGGCAATTACACAACATATTCTGCCTAGATCACTCTCATAGTTGTGTACAGTAAACCATCTATAGATACTGTTTGACAATTGTTGTCAATCTTGTCCAGCTTACGTGATCTGTACAATAAGGTTGTTAATCCTGCTTTGTTTGATACTAATACTGTGCAGCCTTTATTCACATTTGTAACTTATCTTGGAGGCTGTCACGACTCAAACCTGGAGAATGGGTCGATAATGTATAAAAAAAACAGGGGCCGGCTACTTGCTAACTTAAATATTTACCGGGTGCTATTTTCACATAATTTATGGTAACACGATATTCCTGAAACATTAGCGAGAGAATGTAATAAAAATATTCTGAATATGAATATTCGTCAACCAAAAGTTGTGTTCATCTCACATTGATTATCGAAGGAACTAGATCATGTGATCACAAAACATATGTATGAAATGATTCAATAACAACAACAACAATAACAACAACAACAACAATAATAATAATAATATTCTTTTAGCGTGACTAGCTAATTTAATGAGTGAGATAAAGATGGGTTGGGTTATATCTTGATGAGTCATCACTGGAACTAATTCTAAATAAATTTAAAATTTGGAATAGATAACATGTAATTTGTTATTATAACGTCAATAGTTTTCGCGTGCAAAAGATTCACATCAAAGTTAATCAATTACAGTAATGCTGAATTAAAATTGGATCGATGTGTCGAAATAATTACAGACGTTTACAAAAATAGAAAATGATAATTGACAGCACAAATTGTTTGTCAAATCAGCAAATATTCACAGATGAATAGGCACATGATTGGTCATAACGTTCTCAAAAACGTTTCCCGATGGTGAACTTGTTTGGTTCATGACGCAAGACGAACGGAAAAAGAAATTGTAGATTAGCCAACACTGTCGTCTTGTTCAGTTAAATAAATATTAAAGGTTAGGAATTTGGAACAATTCGGCTGCAAGTTAACAACGGTTCACAGTATTTTTACCTTTAAAAATATCTCATTTGGTAATGGTGGAATTTTTTTTTTAAATCTAAATAAATTTTTTTCGACATCATTTCTTTTGTATAGAGAAGATTTAGCAAACATTTCTAAATAAATTGAAATATATATTATTTGCAGACGATTCTGATAAATATAGATAAACATTTATTATAGATGGTGTACACGTTCAGATTAAAGGGAAGGAAAATCTGATATTTATTTGCTCAAATTAATTATATCAGCAGAAAACTATCAAAAAGTAGTTTTTTTAATTTTTATACAAAATGAATTATCTTCTAAATAAAAACTTCATAAAATAATCCTATTGTACATTAATTCTACTCTGTCTAGCTTTCCCATATATAGTTATTGTAAATAACCTATACAACTATTATTTGTTTAAATTAGTTATCTAAATGTCTTGACTATATCAATCTGGAAAATTATTATTACATATCAAGTAGAAAAGGTGTGTTTTTTAATCTACACACGTTCATAATTACAAAGCCACAAACAAATGGCAGCTTTGAATGGAAATTTGGTATGAATTAGACTTAGAAGCTAATATAATCAGTACTGTTTAATGTGTCTCTAACAATAGTACTAATGGTGACAGGCCAAGTTAGACAGGAGCGAAAATTAGCAATAACCAAAAGCCAAAAGCCAGCAAAAAAACCCATAAAAATGACTCCAGTTAGAAGGCTCCATGTTCTTATTTCATATAGGAATGAAGGAAACTGGTTATGGGACGAAAAGAATATCAACATACAATAAATACACTGCAATGATAATGATTTATAATTTTCCTAATGAAGTTATATTATTTTAATGCCTTAAATCATGTTTCTGAAAATGATCGATAATGTCTATTTCTTTCAATTTTCGATCACTAATGAAACCCATGGAAACGGTTGAGAATTATGATATGAGGGGGAATGGGTTGAAAATCCCTTCACATATTGGCATAGTTTACGAAAAGATAAATCAAAACTATTTGTTAATTTGAACAGATAACACGACTCAAAATGTAGCAGGTGTGCTGCGCCTACTTAACTATAAGAGAAAAATGACAAATAGTAACATAACACACGGACGTATTGAGTACATGTAATAAGTCAAATTGTGATCAGAACTGAATTACTGAATATTAAAACAATATTAAAATGATCAATTATAATCTACGAAGTGAATAAATTAATGAAAATTGTAGGAATCTAGCTTTCTATAAAACATGTGTGTACACTGAGTTGACATAATCCGATTTGAGGGTATTAATTGCTAT